>JAYMFT010105540.1:0-13651 GCA_038088735.1 Panulirus argus
ATATATATATATATATATATATGTGTGTGTGTGTGTGTGTGTGTGTGTGTGTGTGTGTGTGTAAAAGTAGTTTCGATGCATTACACAATAAAGCTAGAGAAAAAAAATGAGCGAATGCGGCCTTTCTCTGTCAGTTCCTGGCGGAATCTCGCATACGAGGGAAACCGCGATCAAGTATGGATACACACGCTCGCGCGCACACACACACACACACATATATATTAGTTCAAGCTGATACGTTGGATCGTCGGTCGACCATGATGCTGCGAGCATCAGTCCGCATCTCAGGTAATCACCATAGCCTGGCTGGTCTGGTACACTATAAAAATAACCTATCTAGGGCCCTCTCAAATTTCTCCACCGTACACATCATAGTGTTTCTCAAGGTTAGGGGTAATGTGTTCAATAGCCATGAGGTAATATTTTAATATTTTAAAAAATCATCCAAACCTGTCGTGCCGATATGGAACCATTACTGAGTCCAGGTTATGAACCATGCCACCTAGGATTTTCTGGCTCCAGTTTGCGCCCGAAAGAGTGCAGCCTCAGCGAACTGTCGTTCCCACAAGCTCAGATCCTTCACAGCGTCAAGAGGGCCTTGGAAGACGTTTGCACACTTTCTAACTCTGTAATTTCGCCATCTTGAGAGTTAATGTTAGCACAGATGTATTCTATTAGTGAGAGCATTATGTTCCTTACGAGAACGTCATCACTGGTCTTTCCTCTCGTACGTTCCATATAATATTGGGGAAATGGAACTGTTGCAGTCTTGTGTCTGCCGAGAGCATGGTTGTCAGATATTACTGAGAGGTTCCTCATTGTTCATTAGCGATACGTTTCCGAAATTGCTCAACAATTTTTAATGCTTTACCGTCCGTATGCCGGAGGAGGTGGAACTTCTCCCCAACTGATGATAACCCATGGCGATTTCGTTGGCCCAGCGGAAGACTTTACCTACGTCTGTTTAGAGTTGCTGAACGTCTTCTGTTGAGATTTTCTCAATCACTGCGGTACCATCTGCTTCGGATGATACGAAACTGTGAGTTTATCTAAGGCTCAACCGATCTTGCTTTATCCTAGCTCTATATGTAGAGAGGGTTATACGTGTTAACCCAAACGTTTGAGCTATCATTCATATCGTCTCCAGTCACCATGAACCAGTATACTCTCCTTACCAACACGCTCCTCACTTCGGCATTGTTTTCGTTAAAACCATCAATATTGAAAACGCCGACATTAACAGATGGTTCTTTCTCTCGATGGAGTAAATGTAGACAACAGATCAGTTAAGAGGAATCGTACCACCGCCAGTAATTCGTTACATTGCACATACATTAAGGTGGTCTTACAAACCTTTTAATTCACTTCCTGCAGTCAGCGCACGAAGAAGCAAGCCAAACCAGTCTGCCAAACAAATCAGTACCACTAGTCTCTAAGCTAATTTCATGACCTAGTTTCCATGAAAACTAGAACCGTTTTCTGCAGTAGCTCTACTGTCTTTTGTATAAATCTTATTCTGACTAACTATAAACCTAAGTAAATCATCCTGACTCCAACTACAAACCTAAGCAGATCATTCTGACTCAGATTAAAAACCTCAGCATATCACACTGACCCTAACTATAAACCTAAGTAGATCATTACGAAAGAGGTAAGTCCTACTTCAACGTACTGGTTTCAGCTGTATAAACAATGGTTGTCTTCTGTAGTACAGGGGTGACCTTGAGGTTATTCTAGACAATGTGTGGTGGCGTGTCTGGGCTCATCATTGTACCAGACTTGTCTAAATTAAGTGGACAAGAAGGAGCACGACAATTCAGTACCATGAGCGTGAGGTTAAGCGTGGGGCACCATCACTACTACCTCCCAGCAGATGGTCCTACCCAACAAGACCAGGCCACCTACCTAAAGATCACCAAGTACCTCTACAAAAGCCACCTCCATTTACTAGGCAACCTAGCTACAAGGACCACTCCCTAACTCGGCCACATTCCCGGACAAGGCCATCTTGCTGCACAAGGCCACCTTGTTAAAAAACACACCCGTCACCCTGTACAACGCTACCAAGCTACGCAAAGCCAGTTTACTAAACAAAACTACCTCATTACAAGCTACATCAGGCGACCTCTCCCCTCTCCACCCAGTTAGTAGTTAGGTAAATAATGTGACCTCCCTATGTCATACCACCTAAAAAAAAGTAATCTAGCTAGATTACGTCACCCCACCCCCTTTTACCCCATAGTTACATTAAGCCGCCTCCCTTTAACAGGCCACCAAGTTGCATCAGGTAAAGTACCTTTACCTGGCCACCTGGTTATATTAGGTTGCATTCCTGTACTAGGCCAACTAGTAACTTTTGGTTATCTTCCTTCACTAAGCCACTGAGTTACATTCGTTCTCCTTTACAGATAAGATAACCTCGCTGTTCTAGGCCACCTGGTTCCATCAGGTCATCTCCACATATTAGGTTGTCTACTTAAAATAGGTTACCTTTCTATTCTATAGACCACCTACTCACAACAGGTTACCTCCTAACACTAGACCATCTAGTTACAGCATACCACCTAGTTACAACAGGTCATATCCCTAAACTAGACAACCCCTACATATGGCCACCCAAGCATGAACCAGGCAACCACCTAAAACAGGCCGCTGCGCAGTACCAAGGGTACCGCCCTACACAGACAACTACCCACAAACCACCTCACTACATCAGACCCTCTCTCCCACTTAAGGTCAATGAGATACCAAGACTCCGTTAGCCACACCACACGTCGTCTACCTGCACGAAGCCACTATCCACATCAAGCCATCAAGGGGCACATATCCATTAACTACATCAAGACACGTAACTTTACGGGACCGCCTAGCCACAACTGACCACCTTGCTATACAAACACCAACTACTTAACAACGGATCTCCTAGATAATTAGGGAGTGTGACAGGGGGGCCATCTAGCTGCACGACGACACATAACTATACCGAGCCACCTATCTACATCGGGCTAAGCAGTTCCATGGATCCAACTACTACAGCTACTACACACTGTAATGCCAACTTCCTATATCGAGCCGCCTATCTGCACCTGACCACCTATCTGCATGACACCAACCGAACAACCGAGCTAACACAGATTATCCAGATAAACCTGGCCAGAGCCATACAAGGCTACTCTTCCACATCATATCATAGTCATCTGGCAGCACCAGAATACCTTGCTTCACCAAGTCACATAAAAAAAGTTACATCATGCCACGTACATCAGCTCCGTCACCAACGTCCATCAGGCCACCTTGTACCACTGGGCCACCCAATTTTACCTAAGTGCATCTTGCCACATCAAGTTATCTATCTATATGAATCAGGCCACTTTGCCTTAGGGAGTTCCCTGGGTATACCGTTCCTTCTAGTATGATGGTACGCTAAACTGTACCAGCTGACCTAGTTATACTGGGACGCCAAACTCTACCAGATGACCTAGTTATATGCGACGCCATACTATACGAGGCTACGTTGCTATACTGGGTCATCAAGCAACACCAGGTGAACTATCGATATTGGGCTTCCAAGCAATACCAGGTAATCGAGCTTTACTGGGCTAATACACAATACCAGTGACCTAGCTACATTGGGCCACCAAGCTATACTAGGTGACCTAGCTATACTGGACGACCTAGGTTTATCAGGCCACTTAGGTGCATTAGGTCACCAATGTTCGATGGGTCAGCTAAAATAACTTCAGTTTAACCTCCTACTTTCAACTTGGCTAATTGACTACACTGGACCATCCAGCGGCATTATCACAGTTTCAGACAACCAGCGAACTTTGTAAGGTTAGATTAGGCTTGGTTTGGCTGAAGTTGTTTCCGATGGTTTTTGATGTATTTTGAACGATTCTGACCCTTATTTCTATCGCAAACAGGTGGACGTCCGAAAAGGTAATTTTACCTCCTACCTATACCGCAGCATCTAGCGTAGCACACTAGGCTACCTAACTTGACTGACCAATCATAGCACACTAGGCTACCTAACTTGACTGACCAATCACACTAGGCTACCTAACTTGACTGACCAATCACACTAGGCTACCTAACTTGACTGACCAAGCAGACTAGGCTACCTAACTTGACTGACCAAGCAGACTAGGCTACCTAACTTGAATGACCAACACTCTAGGCTACCTAACTTGACTGATCAATCACACTACGCTACCTAACTAGACTGACCAATCAATACTCGGCTATCTAACTGACCAATCACACTAGGCTACCTAACTTGACAGCAATTTTACTGACTAGATCATCTCACTGCAGTGCACCTCCAAACTGCTGCTACACCACGTTACACCAAGTCATACAGGTGTACTTACTTAGAATCACACTAGGCTACCTAACTTGACAGCAATTTTACTGACTAGATCATCTCACTACAATGCACCTCCAAACTGCTGCTACACCACGTTACACAAAGTCATACAGGTGTACTTACTTAGGGTCACTATGCTACACCATGCCATCTCAATACAACAAGCAATCTGGCTTCTGCGGTGCAACACCTACGACAACCAGGTCTTAGGGCTACAAAAGGTCACGTGAGGCCACTGGTCACCCAGGTACACAGTACCACCTTGCTAACCCGCGGCACCCATCGTACAGGGTCACGGGTCCAGAAACGAGAGGATAGACAACAGTTCGTCTGCTGGAGCAGGTCTCCCTATCGACACCCGCCTCCCACCTGCAGTACACCAGTCTACAAAGCTTCACCAATCAGTAGTAAAAAAGCCGATTTTTTTATTTTTTCTTCCGTGCCAGAGCACGAAATAGAAGACCAACTCAGACTAATAACCTCCTTCGGTTAAATTCACCAGAATAATGTTTGATATGAACGGCGATAATAAAATGCACAACTGCAACATAATACCGGAAGATCTAATCTCTCATTTGCACACAATCATAACCACTGTGAAATGAAAATTAAAAATACATATTTGAATATGAAGGGCTTTGGATGCAATTAGTTTAGTAAATATTGGTGGAAAATGTAAACATCCAGGCTGCCATACTTTTCATCCTGCTCTGGGCAGTCAGTGCTAGAAACATCATTACTAGTGCATGGAAAACGTTCATTAGCAGAATTTATAGTTCTAAAGGTGTACTCGACGAAATGAACAGATCTGTGTTGGCTGCAGATGTGGTCGACCGCCTGCCTGCAACAGTGACGGTAAGCCCCACAATCACGTAAAAATCCAGTTAAAATATATGCAACTTTTAATCTCATATCCTGGGAAATATCAACAAGCTCATGATGAAACTCAATAAATCTATGTACATTTCAGCAAATGTAATCAAGCAGTGTGTTGCAAGAGTGTGCGAGGCAGGAGAGGGTACAAAAATGAACGTTGGCATGGCCGTAAGAACAATGTGTGTGTGTGTGTGTGTGTGTGTGTGTGTGTGTGTGTGTGTGTGTGTGTGGTGTGTGTGTGTAGGAGGCATACTGACCTTGGTCTCGTTGAACTTGTTGTGGGAGAGGAGGACCTCCTCGCACCTGTACACCATGTTTGCTGCAGGTAAACACGGCTCAGGTCGACGCTAATCACCACCACTAAGGTGTACTGGCAGGTCCTGCTGGGCTGGCCGGATCACCGTCCTCGATATTACACCCACCAACACCACTGGACGCTACCACTTAACACTCACTCTTGGGTCACTTCACCCATCAATCTTCTTAGTTTATCAATATTATTTTAATTGATGGCAGTAGATGCACTAGTTTAAAGTCAAAAAGAAGATGGGTATCTCAATTGACAAACACCTGCAGTTACAAAACATATTAACAAATGTCTTGCTAGATAAATTATTTCAATCGCATACTCTGGAACAGCAAGGGGCTAGTGTATACTTGCCACACCTAAAGCACACGGTTCCAGGCAGTTCTAATGGTACTGGAAAAGTTCTTCAGCCTTTACATCAGCTGCTCAAACCTATGCGAGTTGAAAAAGCAAGCGGTATACCTCTACCGACATACTTTACCATGCTACTGTTACAGCTTGTACAACAACAAAATCCTTCACCAACCCGATCCTTTACGATGATTTAATGTACGTGGTAATAACTTGATTAAATAATAACGAGCTATTCCACGCGAGACACTGATGGGTACTCCTTAGTTATCGAATAAAACGACATATCAACAAAATAAGCAAAGCGCTTTCAAGAGAATGACTGAAATTCAGATGATGCACCAAATGACAAATCCTGAACTCACACGGCAGTAAGGTCGAAATTGTGGCAGTCCACCGTGAGTGAACCAAGCCTGAGGGAGGTGTGGGTGCATTTACAAGAATATCTGACGAAGGGCAGCTGGGAGATGTAAGTCGTCACGTTAGCCTACCAGCATCAGTCCTAAGGACCTGACACAAAGCCACATCAGTATCACAATCACGCCCTCCCTGTAACTAACACCAATGAAAAAGTACGATCACAACAGCGCCAGCACTCGATGTAGTGGCACCAATATGATTCCAAGTCCAGTTACCGCCAGTGACAACAGAAACAACATCATGGCTGCCAGTGGATGGCAGCGGCGCTGTAGATGAGAAGATTGCCACATCAATTTGCCCTTCAGGCCACTACCACCAGCTGGCTTAACTACCACGTTTTTGTGTCGCCCTCGCACGTTCCACCACCCTCGTCAACTTGACGCTCCAAGACACGACTAATATCACCGTTCCAGCCCAGACCAAAGTCTCAGTACTACCATTTACTGGAAAACTAATAAAGCTCGGCGCGTTGGTCTCAGATCCACATGTAGTGGGTCCTACGGTTACTGATAGAGGATGGAGGGTCAGCCAACTGCAGGCGCACAGCTGGTTCGGCCGGTCACTGCTCCCGCCTCCTCCTCCTCTCCCGTGCTATCCTCCGCTACAGCTTTCTCTCCTTTTCTTTTCCCTCTAACTTCACCTCTCTCGAACTCTTCCTCCCACTAATTCGCTTTTTCTCCCTACCACCCTTCCTGTTGCAATATCCTTCTCTCTCCAACTTCTAACTTCGCCTTCATGACTTTCTCCTTTATGTAACCTAACTGTTCTGACTCCTCCAGTTCTTCCATCCCTTCTCTTCTGCTCCCTCCTCATGAGTAGGGATGGTGACGGGGTTAAAGAGACGGCTCCAGAATGCACAATGTAGTGTTGAGGTGCCTGTTCAGCAGCAACAGCAACAACGGTGGGCGGAAGTGTGTGCCCGAGCCTCAGGCATGCTGCTCTCCCCTAACATCCTCACCCGCGAACTTAAAGCTCCCGCCCTCTACATGCACAGGCTTTACCAAGAACAGTCATGACTTAATGGAAGCAGCGAGTAATTTACTGTGCACCCAACGCTCCTCCAACGGGTGGCAGCGCAAAAAAAATTACAAATGTCACAAAGGGTCTTTATCAGCCCTCAGTGGGTTGGTAATCATTACATAAGTTGTCACAAGATGCTTCATGACAAGCTTACATATATAAAATTTATCAAGTAAATGCCAATTGTGGAAATGATTTGAAGAAATCGGGTATCTTATTACCAACAACAGTGTTGAGCCATTTCTTGCAATGAAGATAAAAAAGAGCCTGAGTAGAGGCTAGACACAAGGCGCGCCACCTAGCTAGGTGAAGACCATACACTCTCCTCACCCTCTGAATCATGCCCCCATCACAAAAGAAATCATAATAAAACCATTAAGCTCGCGTTCGCTACCTCCCACTCACAGCCCCTTCAACCCGTAAAGGTGTCCTGACTTCTCGACTCAAATACTTCATAAGTAAGTCAATTTCATACGGGGAAAGTTCTGTATGAGAACGTATTCTCTGAACCCAAGAGGCTAGACTCTGAACACTTTTTATGCATATCGGTAGGTCAATGTACCTAAGGACGCGAACACCATACCTTACGTTGGTTTCGGGAGGTATCTTCCTGCAAGTCAAACTGTCCAGGCTTCCTTACTGCGGACCTGGACTATAAGGCTATTTGATGAGGTAGTTTGTCTTTTACAATAGCGACTAGTACGGCACGCTCTGGTGGATTTTTTTTTAAGCCAAGAGAGTCTTTCCAGTGTTCCTCATATTCATCAAAAGTAAAAAAAAGTCTCCTGACATATATTTCTTTTTCAAAATGATTCTTACCGTACCTGATTCTCTGTGGATTGTATCTGTATATCCTATTCAAGCATGTCATTTAAGCAAGGAGTTATCTCTGTAAACGGGTCTCCCAGTGTTCATCATATACAACTTATGATGTATCTCTAGGGTCTGTGGTCTAATAAATGCAATTTCAAAACTTTTAGCCTGCCACAACAGGATCAGCGGCCGTTTTCTGCCTCAGCCATTCCTCCGGCCCTACAGATTTGAATTATCTAAATATGCAGAATAAGTGCTTTGACTAGGGTTGTCACTGGTCTTGCTCTTCTCGTTCTCAAAGTTCTTGGTCCCCGACCAAATATCTTCGAAAATTTGACATTTCCTCCATTGTATTCTCCAAATGTTTCCTGCTTGTGCTGGCTATGTAACGATTTCTTTGTTCCTTCCTCGGTAAAAAAAAAAAAAAAGGTACGTATTACCCTTTGACAAAGAACATTGTGTAAGAATCAACCCGTAAAAATCTACCTCAACCTTAACCTGCTTGTGAAATTAAGCACTTATGCTGTGGTCAGCAATTTAAGTCGGGGAAGCTAATGCGGTCCTTGTTGTAGGGGTACAAGGGAACTGCAGCCGACACATGATTACTTACATTCACAGGTAAGGAAGATAGTGACCTGATCAATAACCACCTCACTCCTCGAAGACGGCTATGGTTAATACAACCACTCTGCCTCCATGTGTACAAGCTCCTCATCTTGCCCTGTAAATTCCCAGGCTCCCAGGAATATACACAAAGACCATTTTGGTCTTATTTGTTAACGTATTGGTAAGGATGCAGAGGTTAACTGAGAACTCTTGAACTCTAAACATCAGATGATAATATTAATAAATAATTGTCAGGAGATATTCCTGCGATGAAAAAATAACTTTAGGATAGACAAATGTGGCCCGGTGACGCGATAAACTGTTTCTCAAATACACCAGTGTAAAGTTAATGCCTCGCCTTCTATCCCAGGGGGAGCAAGAAATCTCCAAGAGGACGGAGGCAAGCAAGGCTGTACAAGGACAGAGCCCGCAGTCGTAGATGTGGACTGGAGCACGACGGAAATACCTGCTGGGACCCTTCCCTGTCCGCCCCTCCAGCCAACCCACACCTCAGTCCCTCCGCCCTCCCTAAATACCCTCCCCCCACTAAACCCTCACCTCCCCCCTGCACGTGTCGTTCCCAACCCCCTTAATATGCACAGCCTCTTCCATTCTTCTCCTGCGATGTCTAGAGCCCAATGGCTCACACCTGGCGAATGGCTTACGGAAGGCTTAACACTCACGAGAGACGGTGCAAGTCCGTTAGCTAGTTAGCTCAAAGGGCACCGTTCTAAAGGCCGCCCGCCACTCAGTCCTCCGCCACAACCGTCAACTTTCAACTACGCCCCTCTCCCCGGGTGCCCAGTGCCCCCACCCTGACCCAACCCACAACTGTCACTATCACTGCCGTCATTACATATATTCTTGAAAAATATACTGGAGGCCAGCAGTGAGCATCAGCACCGCAAGATAAACAAAACTGGCCGACCAATCCTGATATTGGTACTGTACGCACTTGGGCACAAGGCAGTTTTTCCCGCAACCTTTCTTATTTCTAAATCACTTCACTGGTGTAGACGGAGCCTCTGGAATCATAATGCATCTAGCACAGAGTTAATGGCTTAGACGAAGCTACAAACTCCAGGTAATGGCAAGTAAAATAAACACACACACACACCCTGTATACGCAGACACTTACAGGTTTCACACCGCTAGAAATCTCGTCACTACTGCCGGAGTCTCGCGACGCACAACCAGACCACGCCGCCCTTCCAGCCCGTGGGTGCCCGCATCCATCCAACACCACCTAATCTACATACACTCTCACACTTCTTTTGTCCATGACTAAACACCCGTCAGCGTCAGTGGCTCTTCGACGAGTATAGAGTCAAATTACATACAAAGAGGTGGTCTCCAAGAGTGATTAATATTACAAACATTCCAGACTAACAGGTAACCCAACCGTCCTCTTGAGAAAGTCCGACGAGTTGCTGGATCGCTCTCCCTGCATCTGTGACGCTCTCCCGCCCTCTGTACGTACACTACTCTTGAAAATATTAAATTTAATAACTGCAAGATTAAGAACAGAATAGAGTTAGCCGCCACCATATCAAAATCGCGTTCTTCCAGTACCATGAACACCTGGAAAGAAAATAAGGCTCCCTAGCTGGCATCACGATCCAGACCAATTACCAGGGGCCACTGAGCGAGCGCCCGATACATTGGTCTGTACCTTCCCAAAGGAGAAGCAATGGTAACGCTCAACACGGGGCCCTCGAACCAGTCTTATATTTAGTTTTCATTTACATACACCAGGGTTCGTGGAGAATGCCACTACCCTCTTCCAAGATCACGAGCGAACTGGAGTCTGGAAATCCTGTCTGGTAGCCTGCCATAGACACACGAGCTCCGTTCCCCCTGGTCCGACATCAGCTGATCTGGGCACCACACCAACACCGCCCACGGCGTCTCCCTGGTTAAGACCTGTAGGAGACGCAATTTTTCCTTCATATTCCGAGAGGTGAAGCCCAGCACCCTCGATATTTTTTTGGCGAATATTTCATAACCATCTCGTCTCAGAGTTTCGGTTATCAAATATGATCTCGACGGCCGTGTTATATCCACTAAACACATCGACAGTAAACAAATCTGAAAATACCTGTACACCTCAGGCAACCTTAAACAAGGAACAAGGTCAGTAACACCCGTTCCTGATACCAAAAAAGATCAAGTGCCAACTCAACATCGATTTCGTGAATAATACAAAAATTCACTGTGTGCTCGTCTGCCGCTACACGGCTGTCTCATGACCTAACAACGCAAAACCAGGAGGCAGTAATTACCGAAAATTAAAAAAATGAGTTTATCATACACACCATGCACATGATACATGCAATACACGACAAAAAGACGAAAAGTACGTAATATGTTCGTCTATCGATATACGTATATGACTAAAACTAATAATGAGATATACAATGAAAAACAACAAAAAAATAAAATAAAGGACTATGCAGCTCATGTAGCTCTTGGATCCCTGCAGCTTAGAGGCCTCACTCCACGCTGGACACTGGAAATGATGGACTCCGCTGGAGCGAGAATGTCTTAGACTCTACTCTACTCCTTTCTATCCACTGAAGATACCGCCTTGCCGACAGTGACTTCTCACTCACGACGTAACAACCTACAATATCTACCTATAAATACCACAGGACCAATTCTTATGAAAGAATCGTGGTCCAGGTCTTTTCATACGGCTACGGTTGCATTTTGGAGTGAGAATTTTATTGACGAATGATACAACGTCGGAGAGGGGCTATTTTCTTTTTTTTTATGTTGAAGGCTCCAGTCAAGGACAAAAAGTCCACATCAAGGACGGGCCCTATTTGAAATTTAGAAAAATTTTTGAAAGGGAAAAAAAAGACGGAAAGTATTTACGAATTTTTGAGAAAGTGAAAAACATGTCTTTTGAAATGAGCTAGCTCATAGTTATTGGGAAAGACATGTGAAGGTAGAGAGTTCCAAAGCTTCCACGTGTAGGGAAAGAAGCAGTTATCAAAACGGCACACCCTTGAGTTGCCGATGGCCACACAATAATCATGTGACGCAGCAGTTTGCCGAAGTATTCCGTGGTCTAACTAGTGGCGGGGGCATACAAACAGCCAGCTCTCGGGAGTAAAAGCCAAAGTAATACCTATAGAAGAGGGAAAGTGAACCAACTTTGTGGCGAAGGGCAAGCGTTTCAAGTTCTGATGTTATCCAGGGACAGTTTATAAGTCAGACCGCTTTCGACTCAACTCTGTCGCGTCAGGATGCAAAGCTCAAACAACCACAGATGTGAGAGCAGTACTCCATACAAGGACTCATCAGTCATTTGTATAAATGAAACAACTGTTCGGAAGATAAGAATCTTCGACATCGAAATAGTACTTCCAGTTTCTTAGAGGCAGATTCAGTTATTTCCGTATTGTAGGGTTTTCAAGATGGAGTGGATGTTACAGTAATACTAAGATTCAAGAGGTGGAATTACAGAACCGTCAAAGGAGAGAGGAAAGTTGTGAGGAATTTCCGATTGAGATGGGTAGAAACTGGGTCTTCGGGGGCATTAAGCTTCACTAGATTTTGTTTAACATAAAAGAGATATTCTATCTAAGGCTGAGTAAAATTGAGGAAGTTGTGTCGAGATGAGATACAATCAAGTAACAGAAGGACAGAAGTGTAGGAAGTGGAGGAATGCATTGTTGAGTCGTCCGCGTATGAGTACTTTTGGTTATTTGTGGAAGAAAGGAAATCGCTGAAAAAATGGAAAACAAACGTAGGAAACAGGAGAGAACCTTGAGGGATACTAGTGTTGATGGACAAATGGTAGAGGTTGATCTATCACACAGAGAGATAGGCCAGAGAGGAAGCTACACACGGAGAAATAAATTGAGGGAGGGAAGCCAAAAGAGGGAAGCTTAGAGATGAGACCCCGATGCTATTCCCTGTCAAAAGCTTTGGATATGTCAAGGCCAGCTATAATGGATTCCCCAAAATCTTTCAGGGATGATGACCACACATTAGCAATATAGGAAAGAATATCACCATTGGATATCGCCTTAGGGAAGCCATACAGGTAGTCAGAGAGAAGACTGTGATATTCAAGATGGGAGTTGAGGAGGGATTCAAAGAATTTTGGAAATAGTAGATGTCAAAGCAACAGGACGACAGTTAAGGGGTTAGATCGGTCATCCTTCCTGGGGATGGGATGTATCAATGCATGCTTCTAATAAAAAGGAAAAGTTTTGGTTTTTAAAAAAGAAACGAAACAGATGAGCAAGCACAGGTGCAAGTTCAGAGGCACACTCTTTTAGTACACTGGGCTGGATGCCATTAGGACCATAAGCCTTACTTGTGTCCAGAGAGAGAAGCGCTTTTCGGGAACTTCAAAAAGAGATTACGGGAAAAGGCATAGGATTAGTAAGAAGAGCATCAGGGGGAAAAGGAATGTTAAACTCATCCAAGGTGGAGTTTGAGAAACGGGAACCAGAGAGAGAGTTGCTTTGTCAACGAGAAGGAAAGGCAGAGCGACAGAAGTGGTAAGAGATGACCTCAGCTAAAGACCAGAAATACCCATCATCAATGGATGACAAGTAGGGGTCATCGCACTTCCTTTGATTATATATATATATATATATATATATATATATATATATATAAAAGGATTCCGCTGGCTCGAAGTTATACCCTTAGGTGAGGATGTATCACCGGGAGTAGAGTTTTGTCAAAAAATTTCTCTCTAAAGGATGCACATTTCCCTACTACTGCAATTAACACAGCTGTTGGCTGCAGAAGCATTTAGTACAAAAGTCCTGGATAACACTGGGTCCCTATATATATATATATATATATATATATATATATATATATATATATATATATATATATATATATGATATCTTTCTTGTTGACAG
>JAYMFT010105551.1:0-13651 GCA_038088735.1 Panulirus argus
AAAATAAAAAAAAAAATATAAAAAAAACATACACATATATATATATATATATATATATATATATATATATATATATATTTACATGTAACAGGTTGGAAGTGTTCCACGAGGGATGCGTGTCCATAACACTATCCGTAAAGAATTATGTTCTACTGTTTTAGCAAATTGAACGAACGGTGAAGAAGGGAAAACATGATAACCAGTGTTGCCCCATTTGTCTAATCTGTATGATAGTTTAGTATTATTGACGTAAATTTCTTATTTGATATATTGGGATTGTTGTAACTGAAGCAGCAATATTAGGGAAGGATACCAAATGTGACGACGCAACGCTCTGGCAGCACAGCAGGCTGGCAACCCCACTCAAACACCCCATCGCACAATTCCCTGGGAGGGGGTGTTCTTATGCCACTTGTGGATACTCTTGTAAGACTGTTTAGTTAGTGAGGAGCAAATTATCATGTTGTAAGAATAAAATAAATGATTTAGTCCTCAAGGCCATCCATATCATGTATCATGAGTATAGCTGTAGGCTAATCGTAGAGATTAAATTGATAAACTCCTAAGGCAATATGACCTCGTTCGTGATAGGTCCCATATAGGATTAGGCCATGTGCAGAGTTCCCTAATTACAGTGCTCAAATAAGAACATACAGAGAGACAGTCTCAAATAATAACAAATAGAAAATGTATCGAGTGTGAAAGTGACAAACTGAATTAGTGAAGTGATCAACCAAGGAAACTGAAATGATCGCCCTGGTAACCCAACATTGACGAGACTCAGTGAGTATCCAACTACCTCGGAGACTGTTTGCCTAGCGCAGGGGGCATAACATTAGCATCTTCTAGGAATCCCGGTAAGTCACATCTCGCATTTGTACCAAAGATTTTTTTAGAAAGTGTTCAAGACTAGATTCCTCGTAAGAGTAACGAGCCAATAGTATGTCTACAAGAGACACTGATAACTTCGTTTCCAATAGGGCACACGTGGGGCACCTGTGGGGCACTTTTGGGGCACCAGTAAGGGTTCCAGCTGAGGAGAATCTGATTTGTCTGGCGACCGATCCTGTGGGCAGCGCCAAAGACGTGCTCAGGGCGTGCTTGACCCAGCGGGCGTGGTAAGGCGCTGCGTGGAACGCAAGCACGGACCAAAATGACCTGGAGGACAAGGGTCCATCGCTAGGCCACGGACACACACACGCCCACAGACCCGACTGCAGTCCATTCACCTAAAGTCCAGATAAGAACATGCCTTACCAGTTGATGCTCACCTAAGTGAAGTTTTGCCATCAGTGACTAAGCAGAGTGGCAGGGAACTGCAGTATATGGCTCATCTGACATGCTATATTTTTTAAGGTATTATTAGCAGTTGCTTTAGGATGCACGCATTAGATATTAAATATGATAAAATCCGCGGATACATGCAGGATGACTATAATAGCAGTGTTGCAACCATTTAGATGTTAAGGTGTTCTAGTAAATGTGTGCATACGCACACTTTATGCCACGCATACTTTAACTACTCACTTCACCGTAGGCTAATGAAAGGTAACGAATATTCTTACATTTAATATCAAATCCTATAAACAACGGTAGAAATAAAATGGCATGCATCCTAACACACCTGCTACTAATAACTAAACCAGTCAAATGCACTAAACAATTCAAAGCAGGCGATACCCTGTAATCCTGCCTCACAACACGACACTGACTAGCGGCTTTGCTAAGTCACTGATGGCAAAATTCACTGAAGACAGCAGCAACTGGTTACCCCTTTCCTTCCGGTCAGGTTGGTATGTGCGTGTACCATCAACGTGCAGCACGGTGCACCCAGCGTACGTTCTTGGTACGGCTCACGGCTGCCATCCACACTTGCTGCACAACTACTCTGGTGCCTGGCCGGAGCCACAGAGGTGCCTTACGTTCATGCTGTCGTACGGCACATACCGATGACGCTCGGCCCCTACTGGTGCCCTGTTGGAATTGAAGTTATCAGTGTCTCCTGTAGACATATTATTGGTTCGTTACCCTTATAAGGAAACGAGCCTTGCACATTCTAATGAAACCTCTTTGCAACAGTGAGATGAGGCTTACCGGGATTCCTGGAAGACGTCAATTTATCCCCCCCCCCCGGGCTGGGCAAAATGTCTCCAAGGGGGTTGGATACTCACTGACCTGCTCGTGTTTGTTTCTGCGTAACTGTAGGATGCCAGTTGTTATATTACCAAGACATTTATTTCAGTTTCCTTGGTTAATTACTCCGCTAACTCACTTTGTCACTTTTCCACACTTGATACATCTCCGTTGTGACATTAATTGTCTCTTTCATAATTCTTACAATTTAAAGTTTTCTTTACTACTGATTTTACAAGAATATCCTTAATCAATAAACTCTCTATGTGTGAGCGAGGCGTTGTGGCTGATAATCCTGGCGACAAGACCTGATTGGGTCGGCGTAGATGTTTACACACCGCCCACGCACACACACACACAAGCTTCTCATCTCCCAGCCTGCTCCTACCTGTTACATCCGACCCCTCCTTTACAATAAGTGGCATTCGACTTGCGACAGCTTTTCTATCCTCTATGTTATATCCTGATACTTCCCCCATTCAGTATCCCATTGAGGAAAGGTTGACAAAGAGGATATATGTGTCAGAGGTGGAGGGAAAAAGAAGAAGCGGTAGACCAAATTGGAGGTGGAAGGATGGAGTGAAAGGGATTTTAAGCGGTCGGGGCCTGAAATGCATGAGGGTGAAAGGCGTGCACGGAAGAGAGTGAATTGGAAAGATGTGGTATACTGGGGTCGACTTGCTGTCAATGGACTGAAACGTCTGGGGTGAACCATGGAAAGGTCTCTGGGGCTTGTATGTGGATAGGAAGCTAGAGAATAAGTGTGAGCGGATTTTGCCTTTTATCGTCTGTTTCCTGACGCTACTTCGCTGACGCAGGGGGAGGCGATGCTGTGTCCTGTGGGGCGGGATGGCGCCAAAAATAGATGAGGGAAATATAGCAGAAGACATAGACCAAATGGAAGAGACACGGGAGGAGGATTAGATGTGGAATGATCGAGAGAATTAGAGGAGGAGAAGGCAACGAAAATAGCATCTTTTACTAGTTGGAGAATAGGAAAGTCTGGAATACAGTAGTTACCAAAAATGCATTTGGTTGAAAGTTAGAAAAAAATTTTGGTAGAAGAAGTCAGATCAGAACACTTTCTTTCTATAAAGGAATGCTTTACTTTACGAAAAACAGCTTTGCGATAATTGCGAGAAGAAATATGAGCGAGTAAGAATTCAGGGACAAGGAGGAGTTTCGTAGTCTCTTATACTTTGTCCCTGTGAGATAGGTATCTGACCTGGGGCGATGACACCATTAACTAGGAGAGAAACATCAAGTACAAGGCAAGTAGGTCTTCATTTTAGCCAATATAACCTCCAGTCTACGGTCGAGGACGATGGAGGGATTCCAGCCAACGAAGATTCGTAATAAAGATTGCTACATTGTTCGATGTTCATCTTTTTATTTCGTAAGTTAAGAGTTCATAACGTCGAGGGAAGCTAATATACAAGTTCCCTGTCGAAGTCGATTGTACCATTCTTATAAAAGTCATATAGTCATGACCTGTTCATCAAAGTCTCCTCCGAGATGTAAGAAGAATTTTTCTTATATAAGAAAATATCATTAATATAATGACTGTCTTAGTCTTCCTCCATTAATATACCTCTACCAATTGTAATCTTCTATTTTCATGTCCTGAAGGACGCAACAGGTTGCTGTGACAAGTAATCACACTAACAACAACGCCAAGGTCTTGAACTCGTTCTTCATCATACAACTCCCTAAAGTCAACACAAAAACGAATTTGCATTTGAACGAAATCTCAAAATTACAGTTTTTAGAGTTCTCCCATATCAGCAAGTATATCTAATCTTTTAGTAAAATTCACACCTTCAAGATCTTCTATATGATCTCATGCTTGATATTAGGAAAAAAAATGATGAGAATCAGATGATTGTAAAATTCTTGGCAAATGATAATGTACTTTGAGATCCAGGGTCTTTATCTTTTGTGAAATTCATGATCTTTAGGCCTTAGTTTATTGTTATAGATTTAGCAGACTTTCGCCTGACCTGAGCCTTTATCTTTAGATAGTCCGTTCCCCCGTTTGCCTATGAACCTCGTGACCCATATTGAGGTTGAGAACTTTTTTGAGATGCATATAGAATACGAAAGAATATGAAGGAATTCAAGCAGCAACAGACCTCTGGGTCCTTTCGAGGCTCTCTGTGATACTGGAAGATATCAGAAACTCACAGGCAGATTAGTGTGGTAAAAGTCAGAGGGCAACAGATAGGTCATAGAGAATAACCTGCAAAATTGTCAGTACGACTAAGGAGGCACAAATAATGTATGTCATGGACGTCAAGAGAAATATTCATTGTCTTTTCTTACACGTTATCCCTGGGGTTAGGAGAAAAAGAATACTGTCCACATATTCCCTGCATGTCGTAGAATGCGACTAGAGGGGCGGGAGTGGGTGACTCGAAATCCTCCCTTCCTGTATTACTTTCCAAAAGAAGGAGCAGAGCAAGGAGCCAAATGAGGAATTTTCCCTATTAGGCTCTGACAGCTGGTCTTGACGCTACCTTGCTAATGCGGAAAATCGTGAGAAAGTATTTAAAATAAGAATTCTTAAACGCATCTGTAGTACTGCTTTCAACCTCTCTGACTGGCTTCACACTTTCAGATTTACCTGTACATTTTGCCCTTGTCTGCTTGCTCTTGTGGAGGGCTACTACACCCTCCCTCACCGCCATCTTGCCTTCCCACCCAGACCTCCACACCTTCCCTCACACCCACCGTTCCCTCCCTCCCTGGCTACCACATCCTCCCTCATCCCCCTCCCTCTCAGGCCACCACATACATTATTTCCTCCCGTCCTAGTTACTGCACTCCCTACCTCCACACCCATTCCATCCTTGACCACAGTGCCCTGAACGGTGGATGGCAATGTTCAGTGGCATGATCATTCACCCTGTCGTTTTCCATCTCCATATTGGCGCATAGCTTTTCCACTGAACGAGAAAATATTTTCCCGAATATATCTCACCCTAGCAGCCAGCAAAATCTACCCTGCCAAGGAAATGGATGAATTATTGGTAACAGCGTATGGCATCTTCCTCTCCGTGTCTACAGACCAAGGACGGACAAACAAACAGGAACGCCTTTTTATAGAACAGACTGAAAAAACGATAACAACCACTTCATTTTTCCTCATATAAAGTGAAAAACAAGAAGTAAACACGAGGAAAAATGTCAAAGATATCAGTGGGTCATGTGGTAAAAGGAAACAAACAATGAGAAAGAAATAGGTGGACTGTACATTTCTCAGGCATGCTTTATGACCGGAATCCTTTATGGACAACTCTAACCATCTGAGAGTCCATAACTTTATCTTCATGTCGAAATTTTCTGACTTGTTTATCAATCCTTCGTCCTTTCTGGGTCCATTTTTAAGCTTTTAATTTTTTTTTCTTTTGAAGGGTATGTGATTCCTGTAGAAATTAAAGTAAAAGGTATTCAAAAATTAGATGTAGCATAAAAGTAGCTTTAGAAATAGAAAATAATATAAATGAAAAGGAAAAGACATCCCTCCATATACAAATGCTCCTCTCTCTACAGACAGAAAGTTGTTTGTCAGTATAAGTACATACTGAATGTCAAGGTCGTTCGTGCTACTGGCTATCCAGGAGTCCTGAGGCCGCTACTGGTAAGTGAGCTTCTACCAAGGCGATCTGTAAAGTCAAGGACGTTGGCAGTTATTTGGAGGATAAGAGGGAGGGAGAGTCGCACCATCAACTACTACTGCAATTAATCGACGAGAGAGGAAGCTGTGCATTAGAGAAGCTGATAGGATCAGACAAGCTAGGGGAAGGAAGTTAATAAAACACGGGCTTATGACACACCCTGTCAAATGCTTCAGAGACGTCGAGGGCTACGACGGAAGATTCACTGAGAGGGTTGTTACCATCTAACTGCTATGCTGTATAGTGCTTCTCTCTCTCTCTCTCTCTCTCTCTCTCTTTAGAATGTATGCTTCTCAACTTCCTCGTTCACAACCGCAATGAGGCTTTCAGATTTCTCTCCTTTTATGGTGGCGTGGGCTGAAATTGTCCGAGATTGCCTACTAATTCCATTTTCAATCAACATCTCTACTCAGTATTCATGAACTTGCAACTATCTTTTATTTTGTTACTTATTGCCACTAAATCTGCTCAGCCTATTCTTTGCTCGAGTGCAGTTTTAGTCTTTGTTTATTGCTGAAATATTGTATACTGAAAGAAAAATTAAGACTATTCATTCCTTGCCAAGGAACCAAAAACAAAATCTCCTGAAAAATAAAAGTACAGACCAGCGTAGCAAGATTTCCGTCTTCACTCAGCCCCTTGTCAGTTCCTCGGCAGTGGCAGGACACGTTGCAAGTGTCATCGCAAGGAAACACTACAGGTCGATCATCTTGCAATATCCTATCCCGGAGAGATGAAGGTTGGACTCGGAAACTGACATCCAGTAAGACGTATTGCTCGTTCCTTCGATCGGTGACTCCACAACTTGGCGCAAATGTTTTGAGCTGACGGGGCAACTGAGTTAGACTGAGGGCACGTTCGATGTCATTATTCCTTTGCTTTTCAGGCTAGTAAGGGATTTTTGATTGACAAATGGACCAATTATAACACAGCGGGGGTGTACGTGGAGTTGAAATAATCTTTATCACTTGAAGAAAGTAATAGATATTTTTCGGGTGATGGTTGTACCTTGACACTGATTGTCTCAGTTGCCTTAGTGACTGATAGGACACAGACCCAATGCCACACCAACTTTACTGATCACGGGCAACTTGGACAGTGAGAGTTTATGTAGTCCTAGATTTATCCTGAACGCCTGAAAAATGGTGTTTAGTATTTTTCGAGCGATGGTTATACCTTAACGTTGAATATCTTAATGATCTTAGCAGTTGACAGGCCTGAAGCCCACATAACCGGCCAGCTAACTTTGACTGATGACTGGCATCACCTGCATAGCATGGCAGTCATTTAAGGATAGCTTTGTCCGTCATCGGGAGTCATAATTTGATATGAAGCTTAACCTTGGTCAAAGGATAAAAGGTTGAATGAGGTACTCGATTGACTGTATACGGTTGTTTTCCAGCATCTAAAGAAATGAGTGTCCAAAGACCATGACTCTAGTTTGGATCTGGCTTGAGTTAGACCTCTTCCAGCAAAGATTTATCCTGGAACATAAATGAGTTCATTATATGAGGAAAATCCTTAGATTTTTTCATATAAGGAACATGACATGGACTGAAAGGTACCCTGCTGATGTCCATCTTGGATGAAAGAAAAATGGACTAAAGGAAAAAGAACTAGTTTGAATATAGCTCCATGGGTGTTTTTAGGCCCGACTGATACAGGCGGAAAGGTTGGAACGAGAGAGAAAGAAAAAGAAGGGAGAAAAGTTCACAGATGAGCTGTTTGAAGAAAGAAGGAATCATAATGGCTGGTCCTTTTGTGTCTGCTCTTCACGTAGAATCTAAAGGAAGCAACAGCGAGGTGCATACTACGGGTCTAAGCTTAAGGATGTTGGGACACACGTAGACAGCACACGCGACAAGCGACCGAAACAATACCTGTAGAACAGAGAGAGGGCAACAACACCACGTTAGACTGAAAGAAAATGGCTGAGGAGAGGTTATAGTTGAAGAGTTCATAAAGCTGAAAGTTTTTTTAATTCCACTCTTGCTAAGAGAAAGGTGAAGGACGACCAGTCTCATGTACGTATGTAGTGTTCCTTAATGGGGCAAAAAAAAAATTCTCCTTAGATGTGGAACAGTTGCTCATGATCACGCATCCAAATATATATTCACAGTTACTGGGAATCATATTTCTTAATTTTCATTGCGTGATGTTTCTTAGAGAGAGAGTGCAAGATGTGATTGTCATCAGTAATTTCATGGTAATACTTGAAAAGTGGACTGTGGAAAACGGATGAGATCCAGAGAGGAAATTAGGGAGAAATTGGGTTTTTGACCTAACAGTAAACGATCACTCTTTCCACCTCTAACCATTCCCGATTGTTCACTTCAGCCTCCATGGTTCCATTCACCGCCATATCTACCTCCAGTTGTATGTGTGTGATTGTGTGTGTGTCTGTCTGTGCTGGTCTGTTTGTATGTGTGTCTGCGTTTGTGTGTGTGTGTGTGCAACGTATATGAGATGTTTATGATTAGATCATTCAATTGCTCTTGCCTTCTCAGCTACCATTAAAAGAAAAAAATAATCAAACCAATCCCTCCGGTAGACATTCTACAAAGATATATTAATATTTTTGTTGAATGTTTACTTAATCATCAATCCCCACCTACATTTCTAACAACAGATCACTTCGGTTGTGTGTAAGGATCAAATACTGTCTTACTTCGTTGTCTTAACCTTTTCTTAATACCTACTTTACCAAGAACCCTCCAAGAAACCCTTCCGTGATTCGTCAATTCTCAGAGCACGGAACTTCGCTCTGGACACTTGTATTACCAACCATCATCACAAGCCAGCTAAACTAAGAACCTGTAGTTTTTCAGTATTACAGATATTACTCTCCTAATCACTCTTACCTTCACTTCAGGGACACTCCCAATTTCTCTCTCTTCTTCAATACATGCGAAGTATTTTATAACTCTGAACATCATTCTCAACATGTTAGAGTTACTAATGTGCAAATGTAACGTTACTCGCTCATGTTTTTCTTTTTTTGATATACATCATACACCTTTCCTATAAATCATTCTGTAATTACATTGCCGATGAATTACGTAGATTTACGAGAAATATGAATGACACGCATGCGATTAACTACCTTCATAAGAAGATAAGTCTTATTATTCTATAATAGAATGAGGATGATAATAACTAAGGCAAACACCATAAATTTGTATCCCTGTTGAAAGGACTGTAATGCCCAGCAGTTAAAATTTTATAGAATCAAGCGACCAATAAACCCTGTATTGAGCTATCTTTGTTATTTACGGCAATCCATATTTTCATCTTCGGTCTAAGCACAATTCTTTATTTCTGTCTGATGACATTACAGGCACGTAGTCGTATCAAAAAGAATATCATTTGATACCATTTTGGACGTATGTATTAGATATAGATAATGAGATCTTATGACTGAAATGCCTGCAGAGAGTCGTGAGTTTAAAGATGTCAAAATCCCCCTATGAATTTTTTGCGATTCCTCTTACTCGTCGTAATCGTACCCTAATCTGGAACCCATAACTTGCCTGTTATCATAAATCCTAAGTTTTATTCTCAGAAATGTATTCCTCGAGTCGACAGATATTGTCGAGAAACCCTAAGACGGTTTCCCTCCTTAGAGATATATTCCTTGCATACTTTGAAATAGATGCACTTCATAAGACAGCTCAGAGCCCTTGGAAATCTATGTCGTGCTCAACTTCTAGATTCATTGTAAGTCCTTGAGACAACTTTATACTTTTAAAGATTATATTTCTTTGTCTGACTTTAAATCATCTACAAAATCTAAAAGATGACTTGAAGCCTCAGAATTTTGCATTTCTTGCTTGACTCTGCACTATGCTCTTCCATGACGAGAAAAAACTTTTGAGAAAGAAGACAATATGAGATTTCCCTAACTCATAATCAGTGCTCTTTTAGCTTTAAGAATGATCTTATGTTCATATTGTCTGATCCTGGCGGAGGTAAGCACAGAAGAGCTTTTTTAATAACAGTAATTGAAAGTACGATAATACATTACTAATTATTACAGCAGATAAAAAGTTGTGTTCTGTATCTAGTGCTTTCCACTACACACAAACACACAGAAACACACATACACACACACACAGAGGAGTGTAGAGCTCCCTCCCCGTACGACGCAAATTGGGTGATTTGAGAGAGAGAGAGAGAGAGAGAGAGAGAGAGAGAGAGAGAGAGAGAGAGAGAGAGAGAGAGAGAGAGAGAGAGAGAGAATAAATGAAGGAAACCTATTTTCTTTTATGCACGTAGTATTGAACGCGTCTGCATATTCACAATTATTCATCTTCCTTATAATCTCTAACTTTCTGATCACTATTCTACCACTACGATTTCAAGAAATTATTCACTTTACTTAGATGTTCCACCTTCAAAGCGATATCTTTAGGGATACACGTTTATATCAAGTGCTCCACACTAAATACACTATAATCAGAGTTTACGCTAGCTACATATCTATATGTAATCACAATATGTCTAATGAAAATCTTCAAAGTTTTACACCCCAGGGCTAGAGGGAAGAGGCTGACTAGTTGCCCTTACACCAGGTCACTGGGCGTTGAGTGAGGTCATGACCCCAGTAGGGGCGGAGAATGAGGATTGGGTCAGATTATCCCTCTCTGACCTCCTTAATGATGGTGGTGAATACCTTACTGCTTCGTGTGCCAAGAGACTTGTCACTTGCATATTACTGAGCGATGTACCACCAGACAGTCCTACTTTGGAAAGCATGTTGGCTTCGATGTTGATCAGTGGGGTCTGGTCCCTGGTAAGTATAGCTTCAAAAAATTCCGAATTCTACAGTTTTCACGACTGCAAATTTCAGAAGCCTTACAGAGAGAGAGAGAGAGATCAGAATATTCCCCACATTCGTCAAATTGTTCTACTCACTTTCCCACAAGAGACAAAACATGTTTTTGCTGTCGCTCTGAGGCCAGATCACACGTCGAATTTTGCTCTAGTTATTCCTTTTACCGCAGGCTGAGGACTGGCTGGGGAACTGATTTCCTGCAAGAGGGATTTGCTCTGACCTGCCCGCTTACTTAAAGGTTGCAAGCTTCACTGGATTCTCCCTCTCTCTCTCTCTCTCTCTCTCTCTCTCTCTCTCTCTCTCTCTCTCTCTCTCTGATGGTTCATTCTCTTGATATTTGACCCATTATGGCAGACATGAGGACCCCACTCCCACCACCCTCAATTTAACCAGCCGGGTAACCCCCCCCCCACCACCACCACCACCGGCACCCAGCACCAACCTCGGGTTAAGCGTCCATGAATTATTCCTCTGACTCGCAGCTATTGCCTGCACGCGGCATATTAACCTCAAAAGAATGGTCATGGACAACGAAATTGTCAATTGATATAACTATAAAAATTTGTCCAAGTCCTTTTACGTATTTTTTGACGAATGATGAAAATTATATGTAATTATGATACCATGGATTTACCATGACAGAGGAGAGACACATATATTTTGCATACTTCGCACGTGATGGTGAAATCTGCAATTCATATTGTGAGTAATGTATATTGTAGGTAGAGTTTTTATCGCGGGGAACAATTCTACCCTGACAATTAATCTGTTTATATCTGCTGATGGTTGTGCTTAGTAATAAAATGCTCTGAATTAAGTCAATTAACTTTATGTTGGCATCTACGAAATTAACTGTAGTGCTTGTCAGTCTAGAGAAATGGACGCAAGGGTTTAACTTTTCGTATTTTTGAGTACGTCATCTGTTCCCTGCGTTATGTCATTACCTATTAATGCATTTCTTTCACACGTATACTACTAATGTGATGTTAACATTTTTTATAATAGTTGGGGGTTACACTAAAAGCATTTCTAGTCCCTTAAGTAAACTTTGATTCCATGTCATCATAATTACGATAAAAGCATCATCATTAACTCCATCTTTCATTTCCTGGGGAGGATCAGGTGCCACATACAGTCTCTGCAATCAATGGTACACGTCTTCAAGCCAGACAGGTTCTGTAAAAGTGAAACAGCGAATCACACATACGTAAACGCTTTTTACTATTCCATTTTGAACAATGAAACGGTTGTAAAGTTGGAGAGGTATTCAGAAACGATCACCATGTCAGATACCACGTTCCTAGCGTGAGCTAGAGCAGTAACGCTAGATAAATACATATTAGGAAGGAATGTAACACCTGCGCTACTGTGCGCTGTTGTTTCTCTCCCTGACACGAACTCGGTCTGAAAAGTGTCGTCACCATTTTCCTGTGAATAATGACACTTGACGACATTTTGAAATATTACGCCATTTCTAGTTAACAAAACTTTATATTTTGACTTTTTCCCCTTTTTCGTAAATTCGTAATATTGTCTTTAACATTACTGTCTTTATTTCTAATACACTGATTGGTCACAAAAATTGGACCAAATAGCATATGTTTAAGTTTTAGACATTGTAGATCCAACAAATAACTTGAAATGAAAAGAAAAAAAAATCACAGAACAGTTCTTTACGTTTAGTGAATAGGACCAAGGAAGGTCAACCATGAAGGGTGTCAAATATCATAGGTTAGAGTGGAGGAAAAACTAGAGTTGAAGATGAAATACCAAGGGTCAGGAAAGGTTAAACATCAAGGGATTGTTTTGTCTTTTGAGGGTTAGCGGCTGGGATGACTGATTCAATTCAGTTATGATTCTAACATTTCGACTAACACATGAAAGGAAACCAAACATCATATTCAAGGCACTTTGATCAATTTGCCTGATTCTAGGATCATTAAAGAATCTCGTGCTTTAGGATATTTTTTGTATGTGCTTCATATTCTGCAGTCCCATTTAGTGTCCGAAAGCTGCTTCAGTGTAGCGAATGAAAAGGAAAAGTGAACTTTGTCGTGAGGGAACACAGAAAATGCGCAGGAGACACACAGAAATATCCATTATTTCTCAGCTCAGTATGACAGAGTTGAATTATTATCATTCTAGTCTATGTTTCTTAAGGCATTATGTACATGCATTCAAGATTTTATTGATGATGAGTTTGAAATGATATATTCTATTGGATCCAAGTTAAAATATCTTTCATTAATAAATCCCTTAAGCTGGCAAAGATATCGTCTTATCGAGTGAAATCCAAACCACCCCATGACAACAAGAATATCTTATTTCTCCTTTTTCTTGATACTTTTATATTACTTTCCAGGTTGCTTCAATCCTTGATATATATGTTGCCTTCAACAACTACAATGCTGTAAAGATTATTTTAGTCATGAACTCACCAAAAAGTTCTGAAGCTGCGTTTATAGAGTACCGTGTAAAAATTATAAGGTTTTATGTTGGGCAGATTATTAAGGATCTTTGTGTTTGACTTAACCAAAGTAAATATAGTATAATAACAGAACAAGAATCAAATGCCTCGTTCAATAATGTTAAAGATTATGATCCTTGTTTTGACTGGAATAATGCCAACTCAGTTATTAACTCTAACCAATTTACCACGAAAAATATCATTGAATCTTCTATTATTAGATGCAAAAATAATTATAACATTAACATTAGTAAAGTTCTGTATAAATTGGATAGATTTATTGTAGATAAAATTTGTAAACAACTCCCTTTCTTGTTCACATAATTAAAAAAGAAAATTTTATGACAAGCGCCCGCTCGAACACAACCACCCGGGTAAAGCCTGTATACCGATGACATTCTAGCTACGTCTCTTTCTTGTATATCAACTAACTGTTCGCTTGCTAGCATCTCCTCTGATGTGATCGTTACAAAAGAGCACTATGGAACTATTCGTGTTTCAGTTTCGGTGGGTTAGAAGCATATATATATATATATATAT
>JAYMFT010105562.1:0-27833 GCA_038088735.1 Panulirus argus
TATATATATATATATATATATATATATATATATATATATATATATATATATATATATATATATATATATCAAAAAGCCATGGTGACATCACAAAGCCCTGCCTCACACCCAAAAGTATACCAAATTTTTGCTCAGCTCTTCATCTACTCTTACCCATGCATTTGCTACTCTACATTATGCTTTCACACCATTCAACAGTTGTCCCCTTACCCCATATATCCTTAACTCATCCCATAAAGCATTCCACTCGACTCTTATCATACACTTTCTTTAGATCCATAAAAGCTGCAAACAACTTCTTACCTTTTTCTAGATACTTTTCCACATTGATTTTCACCAAAAAATCTGATCTACACATCCCTTACCTTTCCTAAAACCCCCTTGCTCCTCACTTATTCTGCATTCAGTTACTTTCATCACTCCATCAATCAACACTATTGTATACACTTTTTCCGGTGTACTTAATAGACTTATTCCCCTATAATTTCTACATAATTCCCTAACACCTTTTCCTTAGAATAAAGGAACAATAAAAGCTTTCAGAACCCAATCCTAAGACACAACCTTCTGTTTCCATGCTAAACTCCTTATCAAATGCATCCAATCTATCATATTTTCTCCTCCATACTTCAGCATTTCAGCCATAATCCCATCTACTTCAGGTGCCTTTCCTACCTTCAGCCTCATTATTGCCCTTTTTACTTCCTTCAATCCTCCATATCTATATATGTAACAACTGCTGCCTCCCCTTCCCCCATATTCATCAGTTCTTCAAAATACTCTTTCCATATTCCTTTCACTTCCTCCTTTTGGTTCAGGAACTCCCCTTCCTTACTTTTCACAGTAAAATTTCCACTCTTACATCCACACTTTCCCTTTTCACCTCCTGCCAGTATAATTTCTTATTTCCTCCAAACTTTTCATTCAACTTTCTTCCAAAATCTTCATCTACTCTTTCTTTGCTTTTCCTCTATCAGCTTCTAAACATTCCACTTACACATCTTATATTCCTCCCTCCTCCTTTGATGAACTTCCAATGGTATATTCCCTTGGAGCAATCTACCATATACTTTTTTCTTCTCTTCCACAACATTTCTGATCACATCCAACCACCATGCATTTCCCCTTTTATTCCTATATATCACAACCTTGTATCCAACTACTAATTCTACAAGCTTAAACAGCCTTTCTCTAAACATTTTAAACAAACATCTCACTTGCTGACATTTTTACTTCTCCATTCTTCCTTACACCATACCTCGAATTCTCCCAAATTCTCACCCCCATAATCTTAATCTTAATATCTCATATTTCATTTGAACTACACTAGTCACATCAATGAATGAGAACACCAAAAATTGAGCATATGTCAACAAAAATATGACACAATAAGTGACCATGCATCCCCTTGCAAAAGAAAAATTTGAAGATAGTATATTTCAACTGTAATATCATTTTGGCAAATAATTGAGGTTTTTAAGAGCTCTAATGATGTTTTACAAGTATATCACATACTTTGGTACTTTATCACTTTATCTCTGAATCAGAGTTAGCTTCAGAAAATGGCTACTTATGTTTAAGGTGCTCTACATAGTTCAGCGTAATTAAAGAAATACCTGAAGACCATGATACAAAGAATTATGTTTTTCTGAAAGAAATCAACTTAGGCAACAGTAGTATTACTGGTAAAACATGGGTTTTATTGAAGTAAAGGTAAATAAAGCACTTGTAAAATATAAAACAAGCCTGTAAAATACTCACCTAACCTCCCTGACAGTCAAGATATATCTTAATTTTCAATGACATATATGGGGTTAATTAAAGAAAAAGTAATAAGTAAACTTATAAAAATCAATAGAGCCTATATAATCCTCATCTAATCTCCCTGGCTATCAAAATCTATCTTAAATTTCAATAATGCAGTCAATAAATACCGGTTGCACTCATGAGTATACACTGCTAATTTGGTATCAGATGTCAACAAACAAGCCAAACAGCATGATCCACAGCAGGAGACCAATATAATGTTGGCATATTTCTCCAACTAATTTGGCAACTATATGAATTTAAGCAAGGTTTTGATAAGCTCTAAAAATATTTCCAAGTGTATTACCTGTTTTAAATTCATTAACTTGACATTTTCTCTGTGTACATGACCCTTATAATATTCTATATTGTTCAATAGCATACAATAATTCACATCTTGCTCCACAGGTATTTCTGTGATCACAAATAACTATGTAAATCACATTTGAAGCCATTTCTCAACACAAGTTTCAAAGCAT
This sequence comes from Panulirus argus, assembly GCA_038088735.1. Lineage (NCBI taxonomy): Eukaryota > Metazoa > Arthropoda > Malacostraca > Decapoda > Palinuridae > Panulirus > Panulirus argus. Next base: position 2,286 of record JAYMFT010105562.1, read on the forward strand.
AGCTAAACTGATAATTTAGCTCTACTTTTACATTATATCAAATTTTCTCTGATAAACATAAAAGTCAAAACTATTTCCTTATCTAATATTATCCAGACACTATAAAGCTAAATATCTCGCACTACAGCTATTACTGTATTCTCTAAACACTACACTAACTCACACTGTAGAACAAAATCAATCAATATTCAAAGCTAATGGCAATGTAAAAAACTGAACAAGTTTATCTGAAATTACAGAATTTGTAAAGTGCTAGAATATATCTATCTATGAATATCTCTGACACCTATTCCCTAAGAACTTCCACCGAGGGGATGGCCACGGCAAAAGTCTCCACTTATCCCTGTCCTTAAATGCCTCCCTCACATACACCACTATTCCATGCATTCTTTCACAATTTGTCTCCCTCCAGTATTCACCAATCTATTTCCCCATGTCACAAGTTGTCTTTCTATCACACCAGCCCCTTTAATCATGCTATCATACACACTCCTTGTGAATGCCCAATCTTGCATTCTTTCCACATGCCCGCATCAACTCAAAGTAGTATGTTTCACATACTCTACCACTCAACAATTCATATCCTTTGCATTCCCTGCCATACCACATCTCTCATTCACCCCTTCATTTCTTTCTTCATTCCATCTAGTCATACCACATCCACTCCTCAAATAGCCTATTTCCACAGCCTGTGACTCATTCCATGTCCATGTTTTGGGTGAACAAGTCAGGTTTAAGAAGACCATGCTGTCCCTTAATCAGCTCTTCACTTCCATACTTACACCTCTACTCTTCATTATTCCATTAAAGGACCAAATGACTCTTGTACCGTGTACAGATCTCACCCTTATCTCTCCTTCCATATCACCAAAATTATCCAAGACAGCTCCTACATACTTAAATTCTCTCACCTCTTCCAGTCAGTTTAGTACACTTTCTTCTTTCACTTTATATGGGTTTGCAAAATCTATGCTTTCACTCTGTTTCCTTCCAAACACCATCATTTTACATTTACTTGCATTTACCTTAAATCACTTATGCTTATACATATCATAAAACACACTTAAACCCTCTGCAACTCCTCTTGACTCTCAGCGAACAACACAGTATCATCCGCAAACAGGCTTGTCACTAGTCACCATTCCTCACCACCACAGTCCATCTCTGCACCCTCCTTCCCTAATTTTGCTTTCATCCCTCTTATCACCCCATCCATACATATCAAAATGCCACAGTGACATCACACAGCCCTGCCTCACAACCCCATGTATACCAAAATTTTTGCTCAACTTTCCATTCACACTTACATATGCATCTGTTACTCTACAGAAGGCTTTCACACCATCCAACATTTGTCTCCCTACCCTACATATCCTTAACACATCCCAGAAAGCATTCCAATCGACTCTGTCACACTCTTTCCCCAGATCCATAAAAGATGTACACAGTTTCCTTCCTTGTGCTATATACTTTTCTAAATCATCTTCACCTCAAAAATTTGATCCATACATCCCATACTTTTTCTAAAACCCCCTTGCTCCTTACTTATTCTGTAATCAGGCACTTCATCATTCTATCAATCAACAATCTTACAGACACTTTTACAGGTATACTTAACAGATTCATTCCCCTAAAATTGTTACATATATCCTTAGCACCTTCATATGAACAGAACAATAATAGCCTTCACTCAATCCTCAGGCACAACCTTCTGTTTCCTAATGAAATTACATATCAGATGCATCTATTCTATCACACTTTCTCCTCCATTAGTCAGCATTTCAACTGTAATCCCATCCACTCCAGGTGCCTTCCTTACCTTCAGCCTCATCATTGCCCTTTATACCTCCCTTTTTGCTATAGGCCCTTGCACTTGCATACTCTTCCTTCCATGTCTGAATGGTTATTCAGCACTTTTTAGCATGAAAAAGATGCCTTTAAAATATAAACTATTCATGTAACAGATTTTGGTTTCCATTACAAATTTCATCAATGTACCAAATTTTTGCTTAAAATTTCTAAATCATTTCTACTCCTTCCATAGTTATCATATAATTCATAATATGACTTTGAAAGACATACACTTCTTTCCACTCCATTGGCACATTCCACAGTAATATTGTAATTACAGGTGTCACATATTGAGGAAGGTTTCCTTTTCATTAAATGACCATGGGTTCCTCAGTCAACAAAATAAAAGTCCTGTCAAAAGAGGAATTCAGAACTTCCAACAGCTTTCCTCATCCTTCATAGTTCCTTATTCTTTTGGGATTTAAAGTCCCATCTAGCTTTCAATCTTTTTTCTTTTTTCTTTTCTAAGTTGGAGGCTCCATTCATAGACAAAAGTCCAAATCATGGCCAGGAAAAAGAAGACAGATGGGTATTTACAAATTTTGGAGAAAGTGAAAAACCTGTCTTTTAAAGTGTGCTAGGTCATAGATATTGGGAAAGACTTGAGATGATAGAGAGTTCCAAGACTTCAAGGTGTAGGGAAGGATTAATCAAAAGGGCCCATGCTTGAGTTGCCTACAGCCAAACAGTAATCATGTGATGCAGCAGCTTGCTGAGTACTGCGTAGTCTAGCTGGGTGGGGGACACACATGCAGCCAGCTCTCAGGATCAAAAACCACTAAAACCAAAGTCATACACATAAAAGAAGGAAAGTGAACCAACATTGTAGCTTACAGCAAGTGGGTCAAGTTTTAAAGTCAGACCACTTTCATCTCAACTCCGTCAAGTGAGGATGCAGAGTACCATCCCAGATGTGACTGCAGTACTCCATACAAGGACAGATCAACCCTTTGTATAAACAGAGCAGCTGTATGGAAACAAGAAGAAATTTCACCCTCTAAACAGGACTCCCAGTTCCTTAGAGGGAGACTTAGCTATTTCTGTAATGTGTGATTTCCAAGATAAAGCAAATATTACATTACAAGAACACCAAGTTTGTTCACCGAGTTAAGAGATGGAATTACAGAACCATTCAAGAAGAAAGGAAAGTTGTGAGGAATTTTTGATAGAAAGATAGGCAGGAACTGGGTCTTGGAGGCACTAATCTTTAACCAGATTTCTTTTACCTCACTGGGATGACCTATCCAAGCCCGAGTTAATTGAGAAAGGTATGTCGAGACAAGATGTCGATTGAGTGAGAGAAGGAGCAGAATTGAAGGATATGGATAAATGCACTGTAGAGTCATTAGTGTGTGAGCGCATTTGGTTATTTGTAAATGAAAGGTAATCCATGATAAAAAGGAAAAAAGTAAAAGAAACAGGAAGGAATCTTGAGGAACACTGCTGTTGATGGAGAAAGGGGGTTAAGCTGATCCATCAAAAACTATAGAGACAGATCAGCCAGAGAGGAAGCTAGATATGTGGGAGTAAAGTAAGGGAGGGTGGCCAAAAGGGGAGCTGCTCAGAAATGAGACCCCAGTGCCACACCGTCAAAAGCTTTGGATACCTCTAGGGCAGCTATGTAGGATTAACCTAGATCTTTCAAAAATGATGACCAGACAGTAAGACAGGAAAGATTAATACCTGTGAAACTCACCTTACAAAAACCATACTAGTGATCAGAGAAAAAACTGTGAGATTCAAGATGTCTGAAGATATGGAGTTGAAGAGGGATTCAAAGACTTTGGAAATAGTACATGTCAAAGTAACAAGATGATAGTTAGAGGGGTTAGAACAGTCACCCTTCTTAGGGAAGGGATGTAACAAAGCATGTTTCCAAGAAGCAGGAAAAGTTCTGGTTTCTTAGGGAAAGGATGTACCAAAGCATGTTTCCAAGAAGCAGGAAAAGTTCTGGTTTTTAAACAAATGGAACAGACAAGAAAGCACAGGAGCACATTCAGAGACACACTCTTTCAGCATACAGAGATGGATGCCATCTAAACCATGAGCCTTGCTTGTGTCCAGAGAAAGAAGCACTTTTCAGACTGTTTGAAAAGAGATTACAGGGAGGGGCATAGGATTAGTAAGAGGAGCCTCACGGGTTGAAGGAATATTAAAGTCATCCAAGACTGAGTTAGAGAAGAAATGGGAACCAAGCAGAGCTGCTTAGTCTAAAGGAGACACAGCTATAGCACCATCAGAATAGAAAAGTAAAGGAATGGTAGAGCGACAGAAGCTGTTAGCGATGCCCTTAGTTAATGATCAGAAAGGTCTATCAGTGGATGAAAAGGAGAGGTTATAGCAATGATTACAGGCAGTGATAAATGATGAATGGGAGTCAGGGGAAAGAAAGTTTCTCCAAGCCTGATACACCTGATCCCTTGCCTGAATGGCCTTGGAATAGGAATGGTTGAACCATGCAATGAAAGAAGAGGTCAGCTTGAAGAAAGAGAGGATAAATGCTTCCATTCCTGCAACAATAACCTCTGCTACACATCTGGCATAGACAAAAGCATCACCATATAAAAGACAGTAATTTATTAAAGGAAAGTTAGGGAAGAATTTTCTGAAGTAATTCCACTCAACCTTGTTGAGGTGCCAATATTTAAGTTTAAAAAGGGCTGCTGGAGAAGGCATGGTTAAAATAAATACATTTATGAATGTGTGATCTGATGAAACAATTGGGGGCAAGACTGCAGCTACAGCACGAAGGATTGGAGGTGAAAAACAAATCCAAAATATTAGGAGAGGAGTCACAGCAGTTAGGAATATGGGTGAAGTAAGTTATAATTTTTCCTAGATTATTGCAAATGGAGAATGTGGGGGCTTTAATCCCCTACCATCTGTATGGGAGTAATTCAAACATTCTCTATGATGAATGTCAAAATTCTGTAGGTAGAGGATCTTGGCTTGCAGTTGAGAGGATGTCACAGCCTCAGCTGGAGTTTAGGTAGTTACAAAGAGATATAAAATTTGTAGAACTAAGAGAGCAGTTGGCAAAACAATGGAAAACAGAGGCAGTTGGGAGACAGACCTCCAGAGGCAGTTGGGTGACAGACCTCCAGCCAGATAACATTAAAGTAGTCTGGGCTCTCAAGGCCCACAAAGAATGCAACAGGTGATTGATGTTGGAATAAGCACAGACACCACCTCTGAACCAGAACCATGAGTGGAGATTATAGTTATATATAAGAAAGGGGGTAGTGAGAACATCATTAGACAACTGGGTTCTGAGAAAGGCAAGATAAATTAGAAGAGGTACTAGACAGATGGTGTCCAACAGGAGAGAGGCTACGAGAGAGACCATGAATGTTGGTATAGTGAATAGAAAAAGAGGCAGGTCTATCAGAGAGGGGAAAGGTCCTGGAAGAGGCCATCACTTCCACTGTCTGAGCCCTCCTTCTCATTGTCAGCAGAGTCAGGTGGGAAAGCAAAGAGTCTTAGCCCTCAATGATCCTAAGGACTACTTCTAAAACAATTACCTACAGTTTTTCCCTCTAAGGCTCTGTCATGTTCTTGATGCTACCTCACTCACACACAAAATGGAAAGCATGAAAAAAATATAGAAAAAAAAAAGATGTAAAGCTCTCACATATGGATTGCCAGATATAACTGCTTCAGCCTCAGCATCCACTCTTTCATTATTGCCCATACCAAACTGTTCGACACCAGCAAAATTCTACGCTCTTATGATTTTTTATGTCTCTTGAACCATTCTGACCTTTATTTCTACAGCAAACATGATCATTGGCGGATGTTCAAAACGGTAATTTTACCCCATTTAATTCTCATATTAATATTCCACAACTGTTGTTATATTCTCGCAATTCTACACTAGCATCTCAGACCAAAATTATTCAATATCCAAAGTTAATCGAGAAGCAGAGCTAAAATGGATATTTACCCATTGCGTCCCGCTTACCACAAATTCTCCAAATCTTGCACATCAAGTTGAATTCATTTTGGCTAAATGCATAAACAATTAACAGATCTACACATTTCACAGAGGATAACACATAAATATATACAACTACTTATTTATAAATTGGTCTTCAATATACAATCAAAAGTAGTGATGGCACAAAACAGGCCTTCCCGAAATCACAAATATAAAACTGAACTAATTACAAACAATGATTTCAGTGTCTTAAAACTAACATTCAAAAGCTGAGCACAGTTAACAACACTATTATAAATGAATAAAAAATCAGTGACACATACATGATCATTAGCACCTTAAAACGATATCTTATAATACCGACAAAATATACGGCAAAACTACGGTTTCCCGTTCCCTCTATTACCGTTTCACAGTCGGCAATAAGGAACCCCCAAAGCTGAAATACTTTAAATATTATTGGGGAGGACCTACAGGAGGACCTAAACACAACTTACAATGCTTTTGATTACACGTGTTGACTAAGAGCAGGTGACATGTTTGGTAGTACTCCACTTACAATTTTGAATTCAGATTTATTGATAACCATCGTAAAAGCAATTCCCATTATAGAGTTCTGTGCCGCGTCAGCAGCAGCTATCATAAGATCCCCAGTCAATCACCATAAATAAAATTATTCAATAACCAACTGAATTGATTAATCGTCTAAGTACTTTCCTTTCTTGACTGTGAATTCTACATTAGAATGCACCCACTAATCACGCTTTCACTACATATTTTGTATGTAAGCTGTTTAATGGTGCTTACAATTGGCAAAAGCAAATTTATCGGATCACCTCGTTAATCTCCCGTCAGTTTTACTACAAGAAACAAACTCAATTAGCATGCAAAGGAGAAAAGGACAGAAATGAAGAGTTTTCAGCAACAGACCTTCAAACAAGTTGGTCACCTGCGTTACCCTAATTAAAATAAAGATGCATATTACATGTGTTGAGGGAAAATGCAAATAATCTTTTAGAGGAAAGCATGACCTTAACAGTGCAGTGCAGACATATAATACGCACTAGCACAACCAGCTGATGAAGCTAACAAAACGATTTAAGGTCAGATGAGGTCAAAGCAGGAAATCAAGACGGTGAAAATATAAGTTGTTGAGCTTTAGAAAATACGTAAATAAATGCGACCAGGGTCATTATGTACAGCTGGCTGAGTGCAAGGGAGGCGATAAAATTTAAATGATAATAGAAAAGCGTTTCAGTGACCAGTTAAAATTAACTGTGAACGAATGAATTTGAACTGTGAATTCCTGACTCATTCTTTCAAATGATGTTTGATATCGCTGGTTTGTACTTTTCATTAGCATAGTCTATGAGTTCACTTGTTTAGTAATTGGCTTATTTTTTTGTTTATCACCTAATTACTTCTACTTCTGACATCATTAAATCCTACAGGTTCAAGAATCGTATGCCCAACTTTTTTTAGGTCTTTAATATCCATACTGTCATTGACCAAACTCTAAATACTATTCACTTCAAAGGTATCATCTACAAATAGGAAATGTCTATGAATCAGTCTCCTTATACATTTGCCTTGCTTCCCTTTCTTGTTATTTTTAGTCTGAATAAACTTTTTGTAGGATTACTCTTCAAATGTTGTTTAGTTTTCTAGTTTCACTTAACACCTACAAGGTGTTTGGTCTGGGATTTTTCTGGTTAAGTTTTTCTTTTCATCTTTCTTTGTCGGCAATGCAAGTTTCAGTGTTCAAGAAGCAGACTGTATAAGAAAAATCCATTCATCTCCCTTCCCCTACCCTATAATAAGAAGGTAACATGTCTCAAGGTGAAGGCTACTCCAAAGTCTTTGAGTGGACATAACAATATTCCCATACCCAAGAGGTGAATCTTGCTCGAGTCATGTTCCCTTAAACCCTGAGGTATTAAATAACGAGCCAGCCCTTTCATCAACCTAGCATAAGGTGATTCTGTTTCTTTAAGAGAAGAAATTTAGGTGGTGCACTAACTCTCCATGAAAATCAATTCAGAACAGCTACCAGAACCCTGCTTTAACTCCTCTCATCACCACACAGACTAAGATAGCCCAAAAACAGGAGAGATCTTACCCAAATTGCAGTGTGGATTATCAGTCTGATAATAAAATTTTCTGCTTTGGACTTAGGTTACACAGCTGGAAGATGAAACTTACAAGTGATTATCAATGGCAGTAGTCCAGATGAAACTTACAAGTGATTATCAATGGCAGTAGTCCAGATATCACTCTTATCTTGGTTGTTTGCTCTTCCCTCTAGTTCAAGGACTCTACGAAACTACTCTGATATCATACAACTGTGCCCAGCATGCTTCCAACTGTACAACAGTTAACTTCACATCAGATCTGAATATTTATGTTGATTTTTGTTTCTATGATCATTCCCCCCATTTCAGATTTCTTTAGGTGGCTCAAGTGGGAAAAGCCTCACAAATTAAGCATGCATATCTGGATTTTCTGGTGTTTGCTTTAAAGAACATTTATGAGAAATTACAATAGGTTAGGAGAAATCATATCACAGGGTTGATAGAAATGCATTGTGGAAGGTCTTACAAATATATGGTGTGGGAGGGAAGCTACTGGAAATGAGACATTTTTATTAAAGTGTGTAAAGCATATGTGCGATTAGGTAGAGAGTGTGAGTAGTTCCAAGTGAAGGCAGCGGGGTTTGATATAACTATGGCTGTTTAATTTGTTAATGGATGGGGTGGTGAGGGAGGTAAATGCAAAGGTCATGGACAGAGGGGCAAGTATGCAGTCTGTAGGGTGGTGAGGGTGAGAGGGACCTGGAAGTGCATCAGTTGTTTGCTGAATACAATGATTACACAGCACTAGGGACATATTTGAGTAAGAAAATGCAGAAGTGGGTGCCTGTGTTTGGGAATGTGTGAGAAAGGAGGAAGTTGAGAGTAAATGAGAATAAAAGCAAGGAAAGGTTAGTTGGGATGAGAGTTATTAAAAGAAGAAAATTTGGAGGAAGTGGAGTGTTTTAGATACCTGGGAGTGGACTGGAAGTCATAGGGTGGGTGAGGGGGTGGTTCTTGGAAGCATTGAGGAATGTGTAGAATGAGAGGTCGTTATTTGGGAGGGCAAAAACTGGGTATGTCCTAAGGAACAGCTGTACCAATGATATTGTATGTATGAGGCATGGGCTATAAATGAGCGTTGTAGATGAGGGTTGATGTGTCGGAAATGAAATGTCTGAGGGCAATATGTGGTGTGAAGTGGTTTGATCAAGTAATTAATAAATGGCTGAGAGAAAGGTGAAGCATCAAGAAATTTGTGATTGAGAGATCTAAACGAGGTGTGCCTAAGAGAGAGGTGAAGCATTAAGAAATTTGTGATTGAGAGATCTAAATGAGGTGTGCTTAAATGGTTTCAACATTTTGGAGAATGAGTAAAGAGGAAGACAAAAAGGATTGTATGTGTCAGCATTGGAGGAAAAAAGAAGGGGAAGGCCAAATTGGAGATGGAAGGATGGTGAAAAAAATTTTGAGTGCTAGGGGCTGAGCACACAGGAGGGTGTGCAAGGGAGAGGGTGAATTGGAGCAATGCAATATATAGAGGATAAATTGCTGTTAGTGAATCAGGAAATATGAAGCTGCCTGGGTAAACCGGGGAAAGGTCTGTAGGGCATGGTTATGCATAGGGAACTGTGATTTTAGTGCATTACACATGACAACTGTTGCATGGAGATGAACAAACAAGTCTTCTTCATCTGCAGTGAACAGGAAATGGTGAACAAGTATGAAAAGTAAATATTTCATAAAATGCAGCAAGAAAAACCATACTTACTATATATCATTCAGTCACTGCCATTTAGCTGGTATTATCAAGGCAGCATTATAGCCTCACATTCATATATACTCAAAATTATGATACTAACCAGTGTCTCTGAGGTTTTCTTTTTAAAAGCTAAACTGAGTCAAGTTAGAATTTTTGTTTTCCCATTTTTTGGAAGTTGAAATAATGGTCCTCACTGACCCTCCTAGTAATGCCCATGGGCACAGTGCATCATGAAACAGAACCTCCAGGCAATGCACATGGGCACAGTGCATTATAAAACAGAACATCTTCAAAAAACATCATTTGCAATGCCAGACGTTGGATAACACACATTTAAGATACTGATGTTATGATTCCAGAGCACTCTGGGTATATTTTAATTTACTTATGATTAACCTGGTACTAATTTCTATGGATGAGTCATAGGGTTACCCAGGACCCTTCTTTAAGATTCCTGCAGCCTAAGGCTGTATTACATCTCGCCCCTAATTGGTTTATCTGATCACCCTCTCATAAATGTATCCATTCTAACAGCACCTCCCCCTCTATTACATCTCGCCCCTAATTGGTTTATCTAATCACGCTCTCATAAATGTATCTATTCTAACACCACCTCCCCCTTCAGCAGCTCCTTCTAACGTAAATACTGGCACCTGAATAAAGCTGACCGGAATAATGTACGTAACTTCTTTTCTGATTTTCCTTGGGTAAATTACTGTCTCTTATATGGAGATGCTTCTGTCTCAGCTAAACGTATGACAGAGATTATTCTTGCAGGAATGGAAGCATTTATCCCCTCTTCCTCCAAAACTAGTTCTTCATCCAATCCATGGTTCAACCATTTCTGTTCAGAGACCATACAGACAAGGGATCAGGCATATTGGGTTTGGAAAAGCTCTCCTTCCTTTGGCTCCCATTCAGCTTTTATTGCCGCTCATAATCGCTGCAAGCACATTATCCATGAGGTGAAGCGTTCCTTTATTCAAAGGAAGTGCTATAACCTCTCCTCATCATCCACTGATAGGTCTTTACCTAAGGGCATCTCTAATAACTTCTGTTGTTCCACCTTTCCTTCACTTTTCCGTTCTGACAGTACTATAGTTGTCTCTCCCATAGACAAAGCAACTCTGGTTCCTGTTTCTCCTTAACTCCACCTTGGATGACTAAAATTCCTTCACCCCCTCTGATGCTCCTCTTACTAATCCTACGCCTCTCCTGGTAATCTCTTTTCGGACTGTCTGAAAAGCACTTCTTTATCTTGATGCAAGCAAGGCTTATGGTCCTGATGGCCTCCATTCCCATGTACTGAAAGGGTGTGCTCGCTCGTCTGTTCCATTTCAATTTAAAAACCAAAACTTTTCCTTCTCTTTGGAAACATGCTTTGATACATCCTTTTAACTATTGTCCTATTGCTTTGACATCTACCATTTCCAAAATCTTTGAATCCCTTCTCAACTCCCATATCCTTAAACACATTGAAAATCACTCTTCTCTCTTATTACCAGTATGGCTTTCATAAGAGGAGATCCATTGGTGATATTCTTTCCTATTTTACTAATGTCTGGTCATCATCCCTGAAAGATTTTAAGGAGTCATATGTAATTGTCCTAGACATATCTATGGCTTTTGACAAGGTGTGGCATTGGGGTCTCATCTGTAAGCTCCCCTCTTTTGGCTTCCCTCCCTCACTTTGCTCCTCCACATCTAGCTTCCTCTCTGGCCGATCTATCTCTGTGGTTGTTGATGGATCAGCCTCCCCCCTTTTCTCCATCAACAGCAGTGTCGCTCAAGGTTCTGTCCTATCCCCTACACTTTTTCTCCTTTTTTTCAACGATTTCCTCTCCTCCACAGATAATCCAGTGCACTCATACGCTGACGACTCAACACTGCAATCATCCACATCCTTCAGTTCTGCTCCCTCTCACTCAATCTGCATCTCATTTTGACTCAGCTTCCTCAATAAACTCAAGACTTGGACAGGATACCTCAGTGGGCATACAAAATCTTAAGTTTTATGCCTCGAAGACCCAATTTCTGCCAGTCTCTCTATCAAAAACTCCTCACAACTCGTCTCTACTTTGTCGGTTCTGTAATTCCACCTCTTGACTCAATGAACATACTTGGTATTACCATAACATCCACTCTTTCTTGGAAACCCCACATTACAGGAATAAGTAAGTCTGTCTCTAAGAAACTGGGTGTCCTGTTTAGATGTTGAAACTTCTCTTCAGAACAGCTGCTCCATTTACACAGGGGATTGATTCATCCTTGAATGAAGTATTGCTCTCACATTTAGGGTGGTTCAAGCTCTGTACCTTACTTGAAAGAGTTAAGTCGAAAGTGGTCCAAATTATAAACTGTACCAGGCTAACATCTAAACTTGAGCCCCTTACGCCACAATGTTGGGTCACTTTCCCTCTTCTATAGGCATTACTTTGGTTTTTGCTTCCTAGAGCTGAATGTTTGTGTGTACCCACCACTAGCTAGACCATGCAATACTAGGCAAGCTGCTGCATCACATCACTATTGTGTGATCATCAGCAACTCAAGGGTTAGCCATTTTGATATCTGCTTCTTTCCCTACACACCAAAGCTTTGGAACTCTACCTTCTCATGTCTTTCCCAATAACTATTACCTAGCACATTTAAAGGCAGGTCTTTCACTTTCTCAAAAATTCACAAATACTTTTCCTTTTCTTTTTCCATTTAATAATTTTTTATTTGAATTATGGCTTGGCCTTGATGTGGACTTTTGTCTGTGACTGGAGCCTTCACCTTAGGGGGAAAAAAAAAGAAGAAGAAGGGAAATGCAGACTCTTTTGAGTGAGTTCTTTGACAAGATTATACTCTTAATGATACAGCTTTGCCTAAGGTGGCTTTCCACTCAGGGTTTAACCTTGTGCAATCAGAGTCTGGTAATACCCTCTGGGTATGTTTAAACTATTAAAAGGCAAGGATAAGTATCTTTAGTAAAACATAATCTACCTGTTTTTTAAGGCTTTTAACAATGATTTGTTTAGAGGAATCAAGATACAGACTTGACATGGTTTCCATAAAAATTTAATAAAATGGTCCTCAGGAACAAAGGCATTTTGTATCAATATTATCTTGTATCAAATACTGTTATACATGCTAATGATATACCTACAGGAGAAAACACTAGAATCACATTTCATGAAAAAATTCAATTATCTAATGAAATAGGAACAAGTGGATTTTTCATTTCATTTTGGAAAAACATCACTTTAAGTATAAAAAATACAAACTTCTTTTATATTAAAATACCACTGTAAACCAATAACTTTATACATTCCAAGAATATTCCAAGTAAACAATCAGCAGAGTGTGGGAAAGAATTTAATAAAATTTTGACATTAATGGTACACATTATTTATACATCATTCATTCATTCTGTCCAGCCTCTAGCAAAGGCTGTTAGAGCAGATTCTATAGCATCATATTCCTCTGAGGAGAAGCGATCAACCCAAGATTTTGTTACACAGTCTATTGCTTCAGTATATGACACAAGCTCAATATCTTCTCCCACTATGCGAGTGTTGGGCATGGCTAGAATCATGCGTGGCCTACGTTTCCTCACTACAATCTCATGCCACTTACTGAAAGGAAATGGACCATCTATTGGTACCTCAGAGTATTTCTCAAACATGGCTCGACCTGAATCTGAATCACCCATTGATCTGTATATCTGAAGTTTGCGCAGAAAATCCCCCATAGCCTGGTGTCCAACAGTATGAATTTTGGTCTTGTCGAGGGTGAGACGTAGATCAGGTAGGCCATCACTACCAGTTGTCTGGGTGATGTTAACTAACCCTTGCCCAGCCTCTAAAGCCACTCGCAAGATTACATAACGTGCTTGGGAATGAGCTTGACCCCATTTTCCTTGGCTAGGTTGATACATTTCTAATCCTCTAAGACCTGCATACATCATATCCAACCATGAAACATACTTCACATTCTCACGATCTTCAGCAAGCACTCCAAAGACATCAAGAATGTCATCAACAAGTCCCAGATACAGTGCTACAGTTTCAGCTCTGCATTCCTCATAAGCACTGGCTAAGTTGGTGAAACGTGAATTGTAATTTTCTCCTTTTTCATAAAACAATGCTTTATCCCCTGTGTAAGGGTTCTTTATTTTTGTAGGATCAAAATTAAGACATCCATCATCTTTACGGCGAAGGAACTTTCCACAACCATGTCCAAGAAGTTCATGTAGCCCAACCTGGATTTCCAAGGCCAAAGCCCCATGCTTTTCACGTAATGCATGATCTGCTTCGGAAAGGAATGGACCACCTTTTATACCAGTACGTGCAGCCATGACATTAGTCAAACTCACATTCTTAAAACCCTGCTCTTCTTTTACATCCTTGTAATTTGGGATGTTAATGCCAATAGGTAGTCCAGATGAAGCAAAAGTCAATATATCTAACGAGGAAAAATCAGGTCGCATAAATACATCCTCTTCAAAATCTTTACCCCACGGAAGAAGAGGTAAAAACTCTTTCTCAGCTCGGGCTACGAGAGTATCAAACTTTCGAGATTGCTCTCTATTTACAACTGCGACAAAAGATTCAAATTCAGCACGTTGATTTACTGGGTCTCTGTAAACCTCAATAAAGCCCATATACATTTCCACTGCTGGGGACTTATTCTTCACCCAAAAGGTTGATCCATCCTTGTGAGCTTTTACTGATCCCTTGCTAAAACTCTCAATATATTTGTCAAGCATCTGAATCTCAATATCACTGGCAGTGTAATCTTTTGCTAGCTTGAGTTCTTCAATCATCTTCAGAAGGAAAAAAGAGTAGTCCCCCCTACTCACACGAAACTTGTGGCCCTGAAATTCCTCACAATCAACAGTAATATCTTTAGCATGTCCCTGTTCAATAGAAGCTATTCGAATGTCATATATGGTTTGACCATTTTCTTCATATTTCAGCAAACGATTATTCCATGCTTCAATGTTCTTTGAAGCCATATATTCCTTGGCTAGGTCAGCATCCTCTTGTGTGCAGTTTGGTGTGAAATACATTGTGACTCCAGTAGGAGGCATACCAAGGAACCTTTTGTTTTCCTGTAAATCATATGATGGTCCTAAAGCCTGATTCAAATATTTCTGAATTATATCTGGTGCCTCGAGATTTGCCTTAGAAGCTTTTATCAGAGTTTCCAACTTCTCCCGGCTCACACTAGGAATAAACTTTCTATCACCGAAACCTAAATAATTCCCCATATTGTATGCTAAACCAGAATAGTAGATCAAGAGTGATTTAAACTCATCCTCTGTGAAGCCTGCTTTCTCTATGGCTATTTCCTGTAGGGTATCAACAGGTTGTGACCTAAAGACTCGAGTCAACAGGCTGAATATCAAAGGGCTCTCAGGAGAGGTCTGACATAAGACTATAAAACCACCCCACCATGATGCCCTAGAAAGGTGATGTGCATAATGACGTTCACGGGTAGTAAGGCCAGCAAAGGCTTCTTCACTCTTGAGATACAGTATAGGTGTGTCTAAGGGTAGTTCATGTTGAGAACTCATGCTGAATGATCTGTAGGTATAAATGAAAGTGGTGGATCAGAATTCAACAGCAGACAAAAATACAAAGGAAATTAAATAATGTCAATCAATTCAGTTTTATGAATGAAATATGAAAAGCAAATATTTCTGCAAATCTTTCTAAAGCTCCCAAAACCCATACTGGTTATTAAGCTTTCCTTTTACAGTCAACAATTTTTGTATAAAAATTCTACATTAACTGAAAGAATTTGTAACTCATGGCTTCTGCTAAATCATCTATTTAGTGAAATACCCAAATTTCCAAAAAAGCACAGTATGCCAGCAGATTAAGGCAGCATACAGCCCCTTTTTCAAGCCTGTTCCCATGTAAAGTTTGTCATGCTCCTCAAAATATGAGTTTTTCTAACTTTTTAGTCATACTTTGTCCTCTATAATCTTAGGTCAGAATCAGACCAGTCTTCACCTAGTATGGTAAAGATCAATGTGTAAGAACCTCAAAATATGAGTTTTTCTAACTTTTTAGTCATACTTTGTTCTCTATAATCTTAAGTCAGAATCAGACCAGTCTTCACCCAGTATGGTAAAGATGAATGTGTAAGAATAGGAAGTTATATAAATTCTATAAGATGATGAATTTATTATATAGCTTGTGAGGAGAGCATCATGTCTTAAGTTGCTATTGCAATTGCACCAAAAAGATCACAATGATATGAACTAACTTCTAATAATTTAAAATTTATTTTCCTTTGGAGGACATCAGCTTCTCCTAATGTTTACGGCATAAAAAGGTAAGAACACTATGAGATACTGGCTCTCACATTTCTGCATTCCCTATGCCTATGTAACATCAAAACCATATCCTCAATGGACAACAAAAAATAAGGTTCTAACAACAGTTAACTCTTTAGGAATACTAATGCCTAACATCTAAAAAGGCTGCTAAATACTAGCTAAACTAACCAAGAAACAAAAATTAAAACTAGCTTTTCAATTCTAAGTTGAGTTTGGTAAATGATGCAAATGATTTCAATTCTAAGTTGAGTTTGGTAAATGATGCAAATGATTCATATATTCCACATTTTTTTGCTATTCTTTAGTTAATAAAACAAATGAATTTAATGATATTATTATTCATAAATTCATGGGAACTAAGTGCATCCTTGGAAAATAATTCTAATCTTGGCTTAAAGGGAGGTTATTTGAGAAAAATTTTTTTTTTCAGAATTCCTTTACACAATTTACACATTAAGAGAAAGGACTGCTTTGTCTCTAGGTGAAGCAATAATACTTACAGAGGAACAGGCCTAATATTAACATTATTAGAATGAGAATCTTATAAAGCTATATCATCATAACTCTTACATGTTATCAAACTACAGTGGGCTAAAAATTTGACTGGCAACATTTAACTCATAAGGAACAATACTGTTAAGTTACAAATATTCAAGATTTCTGGACTTCTTTAGTCCAAGAGTGACTAAATGATATCCATAACATAATAGCATTAGTACAAGTAACTAGCAATAATTGCACAGAGTCAACTAGGTAGGCTGAGGACACAAGCATAAAACAATATATTACATTTAAAGGAAGGAATGTACAAGGTGAGCTTGCTAAGCTGAAAATCGTTGTGGTGTATAACCTGACATATGAATGATTTTGGCAAGAATAAATGTTAAAGAAGTTTTGATAAACTTAATTACATTTTATAAAGTGGTAATGAATGGATCTTATCTTCAACTGTGAGATTTTTTAAGCAGTTGGATCACTATTTATTAATTCACCTAATTCTGAGTACTCATTCTATATATAAAAGAAAATTGCCTTAAAGAAAGAAAAACGAAAGGAAAAGAACTATTTGTAGACTAGAACACATGCTCCTTTACAATTTGTGCACATCAATTTCAAAATAAGTGAGATGGTATATACTTCAAAACTTGAGAGGAACTTGCACAAAATACTGTAATAACTACTACAGATTTACTATATTAAAAGCAGACATTTCTAAAACACTTGGGAAGATAAAGGACTGTACTGAATGTTGAACAGCTGAATTCCCATCACCATGGAAAAAAAAAAAATACCACAATGAAAGCAGAAATTAGAGTATTTACCTATATCTATCCATCTACTACCATCTTTAACTTAATTCCTCTATATGCTAAGTGAACAGCCTTCCATATTAATACAATACAGCAATCTTTAATTAATACCCCCATGCTAAATTGACACCATGTTGGACTACTATGTCACCATTCATATGTCCATCCTGAAACATATATATGCTTCCCATTCACACATCCAGAATGTCTCTAGCTTCCAAAGACTGACTCAACACATTTCCTTTCTTTCACTATCTGCCACCTCTTCTCATTTTTCCAACCAAACTACCTTATCTTCACCAACCTATTATCAATCTATTATAAGGTCAAACCACCTCTGCAATATTAGTCAATTATTGAACAGTACTATATTCTATTCTATCTTCATGTAATCATTATCAATACTCTTTCCACCTTCACAACATGAAAGAGTGTAATATGACATTTAGCCTTTCCTCCTCTCTTCTGACCTGATCAATCTATTATATTTAATTCTCCAACTGACAAAGCCACTCTTTTTAACGCATTTTATTCCTCTAATTCAACTTTTGGCAATTCTGCATTTAGTTCTCGTCACCAATCCCCTCTTACTAAAACCGTCACCATCTCTTTTTTTCTTGATGCAGAATCTTCTGTGTTCTTTTCCAGCTATAAATGGGTAAGATGTATGGCCCAGTCTGCATACTTCCTTGTGTCCCTGAGGAGTATGCCTCTGAACCAGCTCTGATCCTTGCTTGCCTATTTCATTTCAGTTTAAAAATCAAGACCTTCCTTATTTTTAGAAGCATGCCTTAGTATAACCCACCCCTAAGAAAGAAGACCTTTCTAACCCTTACATACTGGCTCACTGACTTCACTTCTGCTGTCTCTAGTCTTTAAAACTCTCAATACCTTATGCTTTCTCAAACATTTACAATCCCAATCCCTTCTTTTCCCAATGCGAGGTCTACTTGTGATCTCACCTATGTGATTCACCCAAGGAATTCTGGTGAAACTTTTGTCATGGACCTTAACATCTGCAAACCATTCAACAGCGTGTGGCTCAAGCCTTTATTTTCTAAATTTTTCTTTGTTTCCTCTGCTTCTCTTTGTTCCTTGATGCACAGCTTCCTCTCCACGCATTCCACTGTTGTAGATATTGACAGAGCCACTTCTCCCTCTTACCCTATCAATAACAGTGTTCTTCAAGGTTCCGTCATATCGCAAACTCTTTTTCCTCCCTCAAAAAATGATGTCTCATCAACTTCTATTCCTATCAATTCTTTTGTTGATGATTCCACTTTACACACCGGCTCATTTTCCCTCACTCCCACAATTTAATACTCCTCTTTTTTATACTGAACAAATTTCCCCACTCAATTCAGACTGGGGAAGCAGTAACTTTGTCAAATTCATTCTTGCTAAGATGTAATTTCTCCCTATGTCTCTTTCTAAGTGTCACTAATTTCCTACTGTCCAATTTCAAAACCCTATAATTCAACCCTGTAATAATGTACACATGGTGGGTATGACCATATCCCTGTTCTATCCTGGAAACCCCAAATAAGCAGCATTACAAAGTTTGCTTCCCAAAAGGTAGGGATCCTATACAGGTGCTGTAATTCTTCTTGTAAGCACATTTTCCATACTCACAGTTTTATCTGTGCTAGTGTGTGGTATTGCTCACATTTCTGGGTTAGTTCTCCTTCCACCTCCCTATTAGCAAGAGTGGAATCAAAAGCCTTCCATTTCATTATTTCTACAGGCAACACCTCTGCAACCTTCCCTTTTGTTCGCCTGTTCTCCAGGTATAGTATTGTTATGGTCACTGCTCTCATGAGTTGTCTGCTTATGAGTCTGCCACCAAGGTTTGGTCCCACAGCCAACATCTGGCTGCTGCTTTCCATAGTTTGTGAGAAGGGCCAAAAAAGGATTGACACCATGATACCTTCTTTCTCAAACAATAAAGCTGTGGCATTTTCTTCCTTCTTTCATTTTCTCTCTTCTTATAACTGGCCCCCCTTTAACAGTGAGATTCACAACACTTGCAAAGCCCTGAATTAATTTCAATCTTTATAACTTTTTTCTTCTTAGCTGAGATGGCCTTGATTGTGCTGCGTTGGTCAAGCTTACAAAGTCTTCAGCAGGCCATATACTGTAGTACAACTCTCTAAGCCTCATTGTCTATGTTAAATAGTACAACTCTCTAAGCCTCATTGTCTATTTGAAATACATCTAAGCAATGGCTATTGACACCCTGTTTATTTCTGTTATGACCACACTTGTAAATAAAGCTTCACTTGCATGAACATAATGATCTACCACATAACTGAATCAGGTCTTTCTTTTCTGTGTATAATCAATGACTTCGGATGATCCACAACTATAGCAATAAGCTAAGATGTAATTTCTCCTGTATCTCGTTCTAAGTGTCACTAATTTCCTACTGTTCAAATTCAGTACACTATAACTCAACCCAGTAATAACATAAACATGTTGGGGTGACCATATCTTCCATTCTATCCAGGAAACCCCAAATAATCAGCACTATAAAGTCTGCTCTGTAACATATTCTAAGGATCATTATCATCCACCTTTGATCGAAAATAATGTCAGTTTTAAATTGGTTGTTTAATCTGATACCTCATTTATAGCCGAAAGAAGTCTACTTATACATAAAATTCACTCATAACACCATATACTTACAAAATACTGTACTGTTAAACTACTGATGAATGACTGGATAGCTGTATATACCATAATCTAATTAAGTCTAATACTTTTCTTACTGTGAGAAACTAACCTGCAGAAGTGTCTGGGGGATGTACTAACATGTAGAAGACATAATCAGTAACTCACGACAAATTTTTGAAAGTAGCAGCTTTGTGGTCAAACAATGGTTTCATTGGAAATCCTTCAAAAGAAGTCCTGGCACAAAACAGTGATATATCCAATATTGCTCTTCTTTTTCTAAAATTACATGCTACAAGGGTAAATATATTCATCCTTTTCAAATGTGTTTATCCTGTAACAGGTAAAAATATTTCCATCACTTTCATAATTTTGATAAATTTTTACATTCATTTTTGATTAAATATACCTTCAGTGCTTCTAAAGTAAAAAAGTGAAATGGGTATTGTATCAGAAAGAAGATATGCATTTTCTAGGTTTAAGATCTGTTTTACTCTCATGAAACTGTTTCTGCCTTATCATAAAGAATGATTTTAGAGGGTAGGATTTTTCCATTTTCACCCATATAACTATAATCTATGAGGGAGAGGGAAAACAGGGGGTAAGTTATTAATAAAGCAACATAAAATACCACTAACATAAAAACAAGAAGATAACTAGCCTGTCTGAATGCTACGGGTAACATGTGAGATCTAGTAACGAAGCATTTTTATTGTTATTGAAAAGATGCACTCCAAAGGAGTCATGCAATGTTAAGCTTTGAAGGTAAAGAGTGAGTTCAGATGCCTGTACATATATATATATAAGAATCTGACCCTGTGTTGGACAGATCCCAACATGCAATATTCTGATCCCTTTGATCCTTTATCCTCACAGACATCTGAATTCCCCAGTCATATTTTCAAGACATGGATTCACTAGATGTATGGAGGCATCCACATGTGTGTGTTTCATCATTAATAATGAAAATTAGTCAATACATAGCTAGCAGGCAAGTTACATTGTTCTTATAATAGCATGTCACTTTGTAAACTGAATTAAAATCAAATAGAGTGCTACTGAATATG
This sequence comes from Panulirus argus, assembly GCA_038088735.1. NCBI lineage: Eukaryota > Metazoa > Arthropoda > Malacostraca > Decapoda > Palinuridae > Panulirus > Panulirus argus. The sequence goes on from JAYMFT010105562.1 coordinate 23,283, forward strand.
AAAAAGCACCAAGAGGGTGTCAACCTGACTGTCTGCAGGACATTTTCATATTAACTCTGCTCCCTCTCTAGAATACAGATTTTGACGAAAGGGTACCATTCGATTTTTTAAACTCTGAACTGTTGATACAGTGCTCTTAACCAATCACATTTTCTCTCTAGTTTAAAGTGCTGTCAATTTTGTGAGGATTTAAAATTATGGATGAAGAAGGCAACACATCTAAAATACCAAAATCTGTATCATCTCTAGTGCATGAAGGTATCCAATGGCAACAGTTTTGATAAAAATCTCTCAACTATGGCACTCACATCCTCTTTCTGATACATTCAAAATAATGGAGTAGCAAAAGGGTTTTCTCCTAAAAACTATCTTAATATACTCCCAAAAATCTAATCTTACTGTACTCTACAGCATTTTCAACAATGCAGAACCATAGTCAGAAAATATGTACAAGCAAGCAAGAGAGCCTTCTGAAAATCTTACAATATGAAGTATAGAGAGTTTTCAGTCTCTTTATACTATATCTAAAACTCTGGAGCCACTACGACAAGAGAAGTTCCAACAGACAGGACAACAGAAATTCTGTCAACTGTCAATTACTACGTCTCACCGTGACAACACAATATGGTGAATATATACTGGTTATAACGCAAGACTCACATCAAGGCACTCAACCCGTACTTAAGTCTTAAAGTAAAGTGACTGACAAAAATGGATGACCTAATATATAACCTTACTGACCAAGGGCTTTTAACTCCTATACATTCATTTACGATATGCATGAAAAAGCAGATTGATAGTTTTGTCGCAGTAATCTCACAACAGCGATATCCATACTCCACACTTGACCAGTAAATTCAATTCTCTCTGCACACAGTACATCAAACAAAAAAATTACTATAATATTCGTAAAACTAAAGTTATTGCAAAATCTCTTCAGTTTTGCCTTATCACCTTGTAGTCCCAGCCAAACCCGGCGAAGGAATTCATCGCACAGCTACCATTTTCAAAATGTCACACTAGTCTATCACACTACTAAATACATATACTCAAGAAACTTAGCCGTATAAAAAGTTTAAGTACCTAGTATAAGTTCAAGTGTTCTCACGTTGCGTAGCGGCGTCGGCCACTGATTGACGTCTGGCAACTCACTATGGCATTGTAGGCGCCGTAGGATTATCAGGATACACAATATTGTAAAGTCTATGATTTATGCAAATAGAATTGATCTAATGAATTCCTTTACAGTAATCAGGAAAAAAATACTTTTCATCTTCCTTAGGCTAAGTTTATTATGAATTATACAGTCGCATAGTTTCTATGCTGGTTACTTATGTTACTTAAGTTATAATTCTCATGTTTACATCATATTCTTTCAGTCTCTTTCAATATAGATATAATCTCTGATTCTAAACAAGGAGCTTTTGCTATATAACTGATCAAAAAAATTAATCGAAACTTGAGTCATGAAAAAGAAGTGCTATGACCTTAGGGGATACAAAGGCATGACGAATCTTTAACACAGTCAAAATATATACAAAATTTACGATAATGAAAAACAGCTTATCTCCCATAAATTTAGATATTTCATTTCTAAAATCAATTGCACAAAGTATATTCAAAACAATCCATGCATAAGAAAAAATATATATTTGGAAAAGCCTTCTAAGGTTTTCTATGTTGAAGGCTCCAGTCACGGACAAAAGTCCACATCAAGGCCGGGCCTTAATTGAAATATAGAGAGAATTGAGAAAAGGGGGGGGGAAACAGACAGGGAAAGTATTTACAAATTTTTGAGAAAGTGAAAGGCCTGTCTTTTGAAGTGTGCCAGTCATAGTTAATAGGAAAGACATGAGAAGGTAGAGAATTTGCTCTATATCACCAGCAGTGATACATATATGTACAAATACGTAGAATTAATCACAGAATTATCATCTTAAATGCATATCGTCATCATCGGGAGGTAAGGCTCTGTACCAGTTTATTGATACGAGTGATAAATAGGAAAATGTTGGTGACATTTGGAATCATATAAATTTGTCCTATAGTCCTACCTACCTTGAAAATTACAGTAACTTTGGCAAACACTTTTTGGTTGTATTACCTTTAAGGAACTTTGCTGCAGTTGTCACATCTGGCGAGATTCAGTCAATTATCTTTCATGAAAATAAATGAGAGTTGGGCTCAGCGTTGTCAACGTCAGCGGTTAATGCTAAATATAAACCTTTACTCAATGTTTGGTTTGCGTCAAAGAGTAAGCTCTTACGCAATGACATAAACAGAAACGTTAGTTTAAACATTTCATGTGACATTTCCAAAGCTTATCTCTTTTCTGCAATATCTGAGGCAAATCTCACTTTATAACAAAACTTTGAAAAATGAAATTCTCTGTACACTATAGTTCATGAACATGTAATAGATTCAAAGTCGTTTAGAGCAACTTTGTGAGTCACCCCTTAGGTCCTGAGTTCTAGAAAATATTTGAAGAAGGAATTCATCCTGACCTGCAAAGCAGTAGCAGTCATTAAGACTGCGTAATAAACAATTGTGAATTAACTGTAGAGAAAGCAAAGAACTTTCTTAATAACCTTTAAGTAGTGCTACATATTCAACAGAGACAACTAACTGATCAACAACTCTGATATATCAAAGTCTAGAACGAACTTTAGCCCATCTCATATACACACGGTAAAAAAAAAATCATAACACCTTGAGTGAAACAGTTTGATATCAAGGACGAAGGATTTTGAGAAATACTTATTGGTCTGGCTTCACATTGGTAGCTGTGCTTTCATATTATAATACATCGATAACTCGGCACATTTCCCGTCATTTACCATAACATATGTTATGTTGATTTTACATTTTGGTGGAAATACCATAAAGAGGGGCTACCATAATTTCTAGGACATTTGTGTCATATACACTCTCGCCAACCCTACCGAGACAACACGAGTCGTATTGATCATTTCCAAAATTATCGGACCCATCCAGATAGATACTCTATTTACCGAGCGTACAACGGGCAGAGCGCATCATACGAAGACAGCCGTTAAACTCGCATAAATGCACATGGGTCTTGATCTGCAGTCATTCTGCAAGGAAAGAAATGGTCAAACACGTTTCTGGGAACAATTCTTTTACGTTGGTTACGTTTCGTCAATACCATGCCGTCTAAGCTAGCGGATCAGACCACAAGGGACTTGTTTATGTCAAAGGCTTTGACCAATAAACTAGGTGAAGGCTGTAACCAGAGGGACATTCAGATCTCTAAAATCAGGTACAACGAAATATTATCAATGTGATACTATAAAGTAAACATTTACATAAAAACCTTCAAAGTAAATCTAGGTTCGTTAGTTTAACCTCTCACGTAAAAAAAAAAAAAAAGTCCAGTTTTGTACACTCAAAAATAAACATACATGCACGCACGCTGAGAGATAAAGAAACGATACACGGCAAGAGCATAGGTATGAAGGGCAATGCAGGTATAACAATCCCCCAGTTCCATTAACCCCAGGTAAAATGTGAAGCAAACCACTTGTTATTTATTTGCAAGGTCGGGAAGAAACTGAAATAAACAGGGTCGCAAGTAAAGAATACAAGATGACTGTAATTTTTCCCTTTGTTGATGTAATTCCAGATAACATTAATTTTCCCTCCTGAACAAAACAGCTAAATACCCAAAATTTAAGTACCGATTTGCCACCATGGATCCGCACTGATGAGTTGCCCATGAGGTCTAGACTCTTTGGGAAAGAGGGAAACAGCCGCTAAACCCTCGACCACATAACAAGAGTTCTGCCTTGCCAAGGGCGGAGGTCTTATCCCAACACACACACACACACACACACACACACACAGAGCTGGCTACTGCAATTGTTAACTAAGTCTCACACTGGATCCACCTCATGACAGTTAACGAATGCAATGATATACGACCATACCTCTATACGGAAAATCTTTAAGAGACTGTCGGGCGCTTATCCCTGCGTCGTTCCACAGCCGTTCTCACTCACATTCATAATTCACAAGGCAGTGATGTACCGCTCCTCAGCCTTTCTTGCAAGCGATCTTAATTCACACCTCATACAGCATCAGGTCCATCGGGTATGATAAGCCGAGCATCGCTACCCTTATTAGAGTTCATTGGGACCCCTACAAGAACAAGGTGTACACATAAAGGATTAAGCTATGTGACCTCCGACGAGGGGTGCCGGCAACTATCTTGGCCCCTATAGGTGTCGAGATCCAGCATGGGCCACAGGGGTGTTGAGAGCCAGCACGGGCTATATGAGGTTACAAACCAGACGGTACTCCTGTTGTGATGTCATTTAAATAACTTCATTAATCAGTGGCACCTGATGAGGTGGATTGTCTCCATGAAACATGTGCCACATGCACTGAGAAAATACATGTTAAATAAAACCATAAGAACTACAGATTTCACCTTCGTAATTATCATCACAGAATAATGTCTTTCCTAATAACTATGACCTGGCTCATTTCAAGAGACATGTTTTTCACTTTCTCAAAAATTTGTAAATACTT
>JAYMFT010105563.1:0-13651 GCA_038088735.1 Panulirus argus
CTCTCTCTCTCTCTCTCTCTCTCTCTCTCTCTCTCTCTCTCTCTCTCTCTCTCTCTCTCTCTCTCTCTGCTTTGCTTTGCCATGGCCATGTTAGTTATGTTTGCTTGTTTTCTTATACATTTCCTTTACTTTTGCATGTATTTCTTTCGTCTTGTAAAGGGAAATGGAAGATTTGGAGATTTTCTCTCTCTCTCTCTCTCTCTCTCTCTCTCTCTCTCTCTCTCCAAATTGTGATTGCTAGATTGCAAGTCACCCAGCATTTAAGGGTTCATTAGAGTTTTTGCCTCTCACTTACATTAGCCATTTATGAATATAGGACAGCTTATGTAAAGAGAATCAGGTTGGTATTTACTCTACTGTTGGAGAGAAAATGCTGAATATGCTGAGATTGTAGGATATTCAAGCATTACTATATAACTTCTTTCATATCAGGTGAGTGACGATGATGCCAGTATCCGTCTTCTTGAGGTGGAGATGGCCCAGAGTGAGCACACACTGTTTCTCCCACCACCAGAACCTGTCTATCTTCCTGAGGGCCTAACCTATACTTATTCTGTAAGTTAACTGTAGTCTTTACCATACCTGTGTTTTTCTATGATCATCAGTAGATTCTTTGGCAAAAGAGAACTTTGTTAACAAGTCAAACAGTAACTTGCAACATATTGTTCATCTGTGGTTTTAAGGAAGGCAAGGTGGTAATGCAAGGTAATATGTAATTGGTGTACATAGTCAAACTGTTGCTGCCTTTCATAATAGCTTAATGTAATTTAAGATAAAGCAGATTAAGAATGTTAGGAGACCTAAGCAGACTGAGGTAAATCTAAACAAGACCATGCAGTATTCTTTGTAAACTGCAAGATTAATGGAAAGCTGTGATTGAAAATAAGTCATAGGAAATGTAAATCAGTAGCAGTAAGCAAGCCACATACAAGTACATCTAACATAATGATATGATGATCACTTAAAATTGATGTGGAAGTGTTTAATGAAATCCTGACAAAGGTAGAGTTACTGCAAAGTGTAGACAAACTCAGACTAATAGTAAGTTGGTCAATAGGAGAATTGATTGTGGATGTAGGTATAATTTCAGAACAATGAATAATGCCTCAGCAGATGAAAGAACATTGTTAAAAGTACTATGAATATATAAGGCCCCCAATCTGATTTAAGTTATCCTCAAACCAGCAAGAAACAATAATGAAATTGACCTTCCTTTTACAAATGATAAAGATTTTTGTTTTCCCAATATGTCACATGTCAAAGCATGGTGTTAGTCAGTATTGTGTACCTTACTTTTGAAAGTGTTGTAAGTCTGAAGCATCACAACTCAAAGCCTTGCTGTAAAGGGGTTGTGTGTGGATGATGGTAAGAAGAGACAGACTTTACTAATGACTTACCTTAGTATGCAAAGCGAGTAATGTAGCTTGTTCACTGAGTTGAGTGATCAATTCGTAGGTTCTAATAAAAGGGTTCTTTGCAGAGGTAACTATATTAAGAGATGATACAAGAGGGGAGACCGAGCACATGTGAATGCTTTGGTTCTCAGACCTGAACTAACTGTTTATACATATACTATAGAAAATGGAGGCTAGATCTATCTGTACAGGAGATGCTATGACATATGATGCATGTTACATGTGTCTTTATCTGTCCTGTATCACATATCTACACCTCCCTCCCCCCACATGCTCATACCTCTGTCTCGAGCGGACTGTGTTTCTGCAGTCTCTGTGATCGGCATGGGGACACTGGGGGGTCATTGACAAAGGATGTTCTTTTCTCATCTGAGCTAGGGGCCACAGGGATGTGGGGGAGAGGGTCATCACTAGGGGAAGGCACTGGTCAGAGGAAACGTCGGTTACACCACCAGACTCTTTCACTAGGTAATTGTACCTCGTAATCCCTTGTTCTTCTGCAACCCATGATGGTCCCAATCTTGTCCTAGCGGTGTGAAGTCGGGTCTTGTACTCGTACTGTTTGCCCCACACTTAACTTAGGCAAGGTGCGAGCGTGCTTGTCATACCGACGTCTAATCTGTTCGGCACAGGCAGCAGCTCGACAGTCATAAGTCTCATACTTCTCTTGCCATTCCTGCGAAAAGGGCTCTGGGTGGGCAGGAACGTAGGAGCGAAGCGGGCGACCATAAAGTATCTGCGCTGGTGACCTTCCTGTGTCGTTAGGAGTGTTGCGGAGCTCGAGAAGTCCTCTGTTGAAGTTTTCATTGTCTAATTGTCGGTGTTGCCGGAGGGCGCCATCTTCAAGATGAGGTGCTTGACTGACTTGACGGCTGCCTCGGCATGGCCATTCAACTGGTGTTAGTGTGGTGACGATACCACATGAACGCCCCAGCGTTTTAAGAAGTCTCGGAACTCAGAGCTGGTGAACTGGGGTCTGCCATCTATCCTCAGGCGGAGTGGATCTCCAACGTCCCGAAAGTAGCAGCAGAACTTGCATGTGGTGCGTGATGCTGTAGATGAGGCACCACAGGGGACGACGACTGGCCATCCAGAGAGTCGGTCCACTATCACTAGGAAGGACTTCCTGCAACTGTGAAGAAGTCAGCTGATACGGACTCGAAGGGTCTCGTAGGGTGGTTGTCGCTCTGCGTTGGTTCCTGCTGTTGACTGGGTTGCATGACCTGACAAGGCTGACAGGCTTGGACTGTACTGGTGATGGCAGAGTTGATCCCAGGCCAGAATACAGTCTGCTGTGCCCGACATTTTGTCGCCACCACCCCACGATGGCTGTCATGGAGGCGAGCAAGCATCTGGCGGCGGTAGGCAGTAGGTATGATGATGTATTGTCTGTACAGAACCAGTTCCCTGTCGGCAGATAGGCTGTCTCGTAGCTTCCAATAGAGGAGTAGCAAGTTGTGGAGATCATACCGATTGGAGGGGAACCCAGTGGTCATGCAGTCCTTGAGACAGACATATGCAGGGTCCTCACTCGCTATATCTCAAAGTTCTTGTAGGGTTCTGTCGGCATCTTGATTCTTGGGGTTGATGACGGTGTTGATGGCGTTGCAGGTCACTATACTCCACAGGTGTGTAGCAGCGTTGTTGCATAACCTCTCATCCTCTGGCGTGGGGTGGCTAACTGGGGCTCTTGACAGGGCATCCAGGATGCAGAGCTGTTTTCCCGTTAGAGACAAGGATTCTCGATTGCGTCCAATGTGTACTTGTTGAGGATCGGTATCAGAGGCCTGTGGTCAGTCATCAGGGTGAAATCTGGGACCCCAATCAGGTAAGGTTTGCACCTGGACATGACCCAGACTGCTGCATGCAACTCCAGTTCAATGGTGGCATATCTCATCTTGGCGTCAATAAGGAAGCGAGAGCCACACTGAACGAGTCATGGCTGGTCCTGTCTCTGATCCTGGAGTAAGGCGCAGCCAATACTGTAGAGTCGAGACGAGTCTGTTTCGAGCACTATCGGGAGTGCCGGGTCGAAGTGTGCCAACACGGGTGGTTGCAGCAGAGCTTCCTTGACATGTCGGAAAGCCTCGTTGTGGTCGGCTGTCCATGTGAATACTCGTTTTGGGCTCAGCAAGGGGCGGAGATTTTGGGCAACAGCGGCAATGCTCAGGGTAATTTCTGATAACTGGTTCATCAGGCCCATGAAGGAATGCAGGTCAGTTAGGTTTGCAGGTGTCGGAAAGTCATGGATGGCACTGACTCTGTCCCGGTCCGCTTCTGTGCCCTTGTCTGAGATGTTGTAATCACAGAAACTCGCACTAGGGGCGGCGATCACAAACTTGTCTCGATTGAGGGTGATCCTGTTCTTGCGACTCCAAGTGAGCATCTGGTCGACTTGTCAGACGTGTGTCTTGAAGTCGTCGTTGTAGAGGAGGATGTCGTCCACCAACTTAACACATCTCAGTATTCACAGGAGGGCTATGTCTCCTCGGCGACAGTAAGCATCTCCAGTAGCTGAGAAGCCCATGGGACCTCTGCAATGCTTAAAGCATCTGTACGGCATGATAAAATTGGTGAGATGCTGGTCCTCCTTGGTGAGTTCAAGTTGCCAATATCAGCACAGGGCGTCCGCTGTCGTGAAGTACCGTGATGAAGGAGTGACACGGCGGACTGCGTCAAACGGTGTCAGGGAAGGATGTGTCGGGCGGGATACCTGGCTTTTGAGATGAGACAGGTCATCGGTGATCCTGACGCCTTTGTCCTTTGCTACAGTAACTAGTGGGTGGCACCATTCAGAGTTCATCTCCTACCGGTGCAATGATACCCTGAGGTACCATTGATTCGAGTTCCTTCTTCACCTGTTCCTGGAATGAGAAGGGGATCTGTCTCGGAGTGTGGATGGGGAATGGTACTGCTTTCTCCTTCAGGTGAATTCTCATGGGTTTACCTGTCAGCGGTATTAACGAGGCTACTTTGAGGTCCTGTTTACTGAGTAGCACGTCCTTGTATTCCTGTAGGAAATACTGTCTTGCAGCAGACAGGGTTGGCAGGTCAGGTAGGTGCGACATGTCACACCTATTTGCGTGCTTGATCTCCAAGATCGGCTTTGGGAACTGGCAAGAAATGATGGCTAACTCCTAGCAACGTCCATAGGAGAGGAGAGGAGTTGTGACACCATCATGGACTTGTATCTTGGCCGTACAAGTCCTCTTTCCTAGTTGTAATGATGCTTGAAAAAATCCCAGGGCAGGAGCCATCTCAGATCCATCAGCTGTTAGCATAGTGGTGGATCTAGGGGCTGTAGATTGCTGCGTGGGATTCCAAACGAGTCCAGGTGTTCCTGACCTATGACTATGATGTCCATACCTGTGTCTGGTAACATCTGAAGTTGTGATATGGTCTGACCTCATACCAGTTGGACACAAAAGGACTTTGGAGTGTTGTTGTCTGCTGACATGCGATGGCAGTTGCTGTTCCTCTTACATGAGGGTGATCGTTTACTCTTATGACATCTTTGACTGGCACATCTTAGCGAAATGCCCTAGCTTGTGACAGAGCAGCACTCACCTTCCTTGGCAGAACACTTACTAGTCTTGGGTCGGTGTCCTCTGAGTCCGCAATTTGAACAGGTGTCATCCTTTGCAGGACACTTCCCAGGGTCGTGTTGTCAGTAACATGACTGGCATGAGTCGGTGTTAGATGTTGATGCCTTACATTGACGTCTTTTAGGAGAAAAGCCGGTTGACTTGTCTCGCTGTTTCATTTTCTTATAGCTGGAAACAGCACATAGTTGGCTTGAGGATGATTTAATGGCTGAGACTGTACCCTGAGCTGCTTCAAACGCTTGGCAGCAGGTAATCATATCATCGAATGATGTATCTGCATGTAGAGAAGTGAGCCGCTGCATGAGCTTTTCACTTTTAAACCCCATTAGTAGGACCATTTTGAGCTTTGCGTCCGCACAAGCAATTGGGTCACTGGAGCACAAGTCCACTTCCGCGGCTAAGTCCATTAGACGCATGTGCAAATCCACAAATGACTCTGTCTTTCTGTTTACAGCACAAGAGTGCATGTCGATGTAGAGTTCGTTCTTCTGGTTTTGAAGTGTTTCTGTAGCACGTCTAGTACCTCGTTTACTGTCATTGAGGTGTTGTTTGGTATCTTGAGGGCATGTTCCATGGTCCGTTGCACATCGAGGGACACTGACATCCTGAGTTGTATCAACTGCTTCTCTCTGCTCAAGGTCTGCAGGTCCACCATCTTGACGTAGTCATTCCAACGACTACGCCACTGACGAAACGTCTGGAAAGTGTCGTCAGCACGTAATGTGGGTGGCCTGTTTGCGACAGTCTTGTTTGCAGGGTGTCTCTCTGTTGAGGTACTTGTGACGTCCATGGTGGCGTCGGAGGTAACGAAGTTTGAGGCATCGGCGGTGTGCCTAGCTGGGGTGAACTCCTGTGCAGCTGGGTTGAACGTAGATGGAGCCCTTTGCTGAGTCAGTGCTTGTATTAACGCTGAAAAGAGTTCACTTTCTTCTCTGCGTCTTTCAGCGTCTTCTATGCTTCGTTCAATGTCTTCTCTGCGTCGTTCAGTGTCTTCTCTGGGTCGTTCAATGTCTTCCTGTCGTCTTCTCTCCTCCTCCTGTCTTCGCATCTCTTCCTTATATCGTCTTCTCTCTTCGTCCGCCTTCCTGTGGTTTTCAGAAAAAATTCTCTCTTCCTGCAGGTGTTTAAGAAGCTGGAGGAATTCCGAGGAACTTCCTCTTTCTGGGTAATGGGGCGTGAGTGTTGGTGGGGGGGAACAGTGTGCGCTTGGTATATGGGACTGTAGGTCCACACTGGTGGTTCTTCGTGGGCCAGTCGCTGGTCCGGGGGTGGACCCTGTGTTTCCTCATCCGTATCTGAGTGGTGTGGGATGTCTCCGGACTCGGAACGAATTGGTGAAGACGCCATTGTTCCCGATTACGCACTGGAACAATCAGTAGAACCGTGGAACGAGAAGTGTGTGATCAGTGAAGGGTTTAATACAGGTCCCGCACGAAGCGCGGAGCTCCCGGTTGTCTGTAGGGGAGGGGGGAACCGGCTGGTAGTGGGGGGGTGGCTGGGTGGGAGTAGCTAGCGTGGCGTAATCGGGCATCACCACATGGCCGTCCCTTATCCCAGCACTGCGTGAGACGGTATAATGACTCCGTGAAACGCCTCACAAGTAGTGTTACACACCCTTCACTGCACTGAGTACACTCACTGTAACACGTCACTGAGTACTGACACTGTAAAACGCTGCAGTATACACTGATCACCGCACTGTGGTGATGTTATTGTCTATAGCGCGTTGTGTTATGGCGTCGCGCTGGGAGGGGACGCGCACGTAACGAAATCTAGTCGTTTCACTGACTTATATAACTCCTTAAAAAGTACTCACTGCGCCATGTAGCTTGTTCACTGAGTTGAGTGATCAATTCATAAGTTCTAATAAAACGGTTCTTTGTAGAGGTAACTATATAAAGAGATGATACAAGAGGGGAGACCGAGCGCGGGTGAATGCTTCGGTTCGCAGATATGAACTGACTATTTATACATATACTATAGAAAATGGAGGCTAGATCTATCTATACAGGAGATACTATTACATATGGTGGATGTTACATAAATGTGTCTTTATCTGTCCTGTAACACATACCTACATAGGTGATCTGCACCTTCGTAGAGGAGGCCCTGTTGGAAAGATCCTCGATTAGCCATTCCTCAAATAGACGCTTGTCTATTTGTACTTTCGAATCTCCCACTTGTTTCATAACTTCGCTCGGCGGCGGGACCCCGTACCAGTCTACTACAGACAGGGCGGTTTGTCCCAAAGTCCCTCCTTTCTATCCCCACCTCGCCTCCAATTGGGATTGTGGGGACGGAAGGGGAGCTCAAGCATTACCTATCCTTGCCGATTCACTTGAGAAAACCATGATCGCGCGGTGTACCTCAGTTTGGGGGTTGCATCATCCTTGATACTATCAAACCTACCCCTATAGGACAAGTATAAGACAGGGATCAGACAGAGAAACACAATCAGAAAACAGAGAAAAACAATATAACCAAAATGTCAACCAACGTTAGACTTAGATATCAGAGAAGAAACAAAAAAATAAGTAAAAACAAGATATGTGAAATTGCTCTTGGCAGGCTGAACATGACATTTGTGCGCCTCTTTCCATCAATCGATGGTTATAAGGCGGTCTGCAGAGATGGAAAAGAGGCAGACAAAATCCTCAGCAAAGAAGCAGGGGAAACATTTGACAAGGAAGGAATGTCATGATGCCTCTAGAGATGCGGGCCAAGCCCAACCGTATTTGTACGGAAACTTGACCAGCGTGACGGCGGGCACACACGTCGTCAAAGTGAGTTTTGAAGAAATCTAAATGGCAGAGAATGTCCTACAGAGAGGATTTCCAACAATTAACATGTCGATCACATCCGACTAAACTAACAAATAAACTTTTGTTAGCTTACTGACTTGTTTTAAATGCTACAGAATGGAGGACCATGCATCAAAATATTGTAAGGATAACATTTAACATACTGCTCTGAATGCGGAGAAGAGGAACACAAATTGACTGAATGCAGAAGCCAAACCAAAGCATACCTGAACCGCAAAAAGAATGGAAATGAGAACTACAAAACACATAGAACATTAGCAATGGCTCGCTCATATAAGAAACAACTTATCAAAAAGAAGACAGAAGAAAACAAAATAATAAACAAACAGCAAGAAACATAGGCAGATATTGCTAACAAAGCTGCTGCTGCAGCCAAAAAAAAAAAAGGGGGGGTAGATGCGGGACAAAAACTATGCGAGGAAAAACATTACAAACTACTCATTAGCATAATGCATGCACATGTTATGAATGTTTGTATCCAAGAACTTGCCAAGAGGAAATGAACAAGATGCTAAGAAATAATAACTTAGAAGAAATGAGGTTCCCAGAATACCCAGATTCATCAAAACTATTATATGCAACTGGAACAAATGACTTCCAAGAAATACAAACAGAAGACAGTAAAAAAGATGAAATACTCACTGAAACTTGCACCAAAGACTCAAATGATGATGAAGAAGAAAGCACGACAGAAACATTGGAAGTAGTTTCACGTGAGCCAAGAATAAGATCTCAAAAGAAACATGAAAAACATACAGGCAAAGAATATAGGATAGAAACATTTGAAACAGCAGTAAAATCATAAAGACTGGAATTTAACACGGTAAATGAAAAGGAAATAAGATTAAAAAAATTGTGAATGAACAAAAACCATACCCAACAAAAGAACCAAATACAGAAGAAATAATTACGGGTATCAAACAAGGAAAATACAATTGGACATATAAGAATAGTCTGTATGCAGTAGACCACATGATATCAATGACAGAAAACAAAACAATACAAATACAGAAAAGTGATTTCAAAATAGTTCACGAAACATACTACAGGAAAATCACAAATGGTTTAGAAAAAACATTCAACACCACAACCACAAACAAAGAACAGGAAAAATAATGGTAGAGTCGATAAAGAAAACAATAACAATATTACAACACAACGTAAGAGATTGGACCACAACCAAAACAATTTTTGCAACATATCAAAACATAGATCCATACATAATATTAACAAATAGTCACGTAATTATTTCAACGGAAAGAATTAAGATTTTCATTTACAATGTACACCAAAGAAACAAGTCAGGAGAAAAAAAAATGATGGTGTAGCTATTGCAATAAAGAAAAATATTAAATACAAAATTATAGAGGAATCTGACCTTGAAATGATTGGAGTTCAAGTGAGCACTACGGCCGGAGATATAATAATATCATCCATTTATAAACTTACAAGAAGACCTTTTCTACTGGCACAACAGACTCAAATTACCCGGCATACATAACCGGAGACTTTAATGCAAACCATCACATATCTAGAAACAATATAAATAATAACATCAGAAAAGCTTTAAGCACTTTAATGAGTACAGGTAAACTAATACACACTGGACCAAACTTTGGAAAATTCTTGGGTCATAAATCATGAAAAAAGCAGATTTTGTATTTGAAAACAGCATAACATTCTTAAACTACAGTAGTAAACCGGGACCCCCTAACAACCAGTGACCATATCCCAATCGTATTCAAAGTATCAACGGGGCCACTTCAACTTCCAACAAAAACAAGACTAAACATGAGTAAAGCCAATTAGGTTGCATATAAAGAACTTAAGAATTATGAAATTCCAAACCTTAATGAAAAAACAATACAATATATAGATACATAGAAATAAAAAACTTCACGAAGCTATAAAAACAGCAATAAATAATACAATATCTATTACCAGCTACAGAACTTTACCATACAATAAAGTTAATGAAAAAAAAAGAAAAATACAAACACAATATGTACAAATCAAACAATACATAGAACATTTTGGAGCAAATGCCAACGTATTGCATGATATACGACATTTACAGCAAGAAATGAAAGAAGAATACATAGAAACAAATCAAGACAGATGGAATAAACTGATAAATAATTTAGATACAGAACAAGACCAAAAACCTTATGGAAATCTGTATAGAAAATGATGGGAACAGAAAAAATTAAAGTACATTATATAAAAGATCATAACGGAAAAAACTCTATGATGAAGAGAAGAAACAGCATTTCGCAGAGAATGGTCAAAAAATTTTCAAAATATCGGAAGAAGAAAACGAGAATTTTGTTGAAGAACACGAGAACTAAATCAGAAAATGGTTAAACACCCGACTAGACCGTACAATACCTAACAAAATAATAAACATGAATTCGGTACAACAACTAGGAAAAAATAACAGAGGGTGAACTTCTACACAGTCTACGCCGATTTAAAGAAAAGACTCCAGGATTCAGTGGAATAACAAGAAACATGCTATTATACCTTCCTCAAAATGCCATCAAAACATTGACAGAAATATACAACGCATGCTTAGCATCAGGATGTTTTCCAGTCACATTAAATTAAAGAATGCTAAAGTAAATTTCAAAAGAAGGACAAGACCCAAAAGCTATGATGAATTACAGACCCATCTTCTTATTAGAAATAACTGGAAAATTATTTGAAAAAGTAATAAATGATCGACTGATCACACATATAGAAGAGAAAATTTGAAGAATTCTAGACAACACAGATTTAGAAAAACTGGAGGAACTCAAATAGCTATAGCTACAATAACAAAAATGCTAGCAATAGAAAAAGTTAAGAACATTCAAGTAAACATAGTATTAAGAGATGTCTCCAAATTATTTGATAACCTATGGCATATAGGAATCAAATATTGAATATACTACAACTAGGACTTCCAAAACCATGCGAACAACTACTCTGTGACTATCTGGAAGATAGAGAAGCATACCTAAATATAGGTAATTATACAGGAAATCCTATACAACTGTAGAGTGGAGTACCACAAGGCGGATGCCTCTCTCTCCAACTTTGTTTCTACTATTTAAGTCAGATATGCCTCCACCAACATAGAATAGTGAGTACATTATATATGCAGATGATATAACACAAATAATATCCTATCCAGGAAAATCAAAAGCAGTGATGGCAAAACATACAGCTAGTGCAATAGAAAATATTAATCACTTTACACACAAACGGAAAACCAAACCAAACAAATTCAAAATAATGCCAATAGCAAAATTCAGAAATGACTCAATAACAGTCCAAGAAGACCTGTATCCGTACAGTAGAGAAGGTACTAGTATGCTTGGATTGAAAATTACAAGCAGAGGTATAACCAACTTCAAAACAGAAAAAATAAAAGAACAAATGAGATATTAGCTAAATTAGAAAGATTTAGAAACATTAACTCAAACAATAGAAAGAAACTATATACAACACTAATGAGATCAGTAACAGAATATCCACCCACACCTTTACATACAGTAAAGTCAACAAATATGAGAAAATTGCAAAGAGTACAAAACAAAGCACTGAAATCAGTATTTAACATAAGATATCCAGATACACCCAGAAGTGAAGAACTACATCAACGAGCAAATCTTCAACCAATAGATATATCACTTCACAAAAGAGCAAAAACAATATAAAAAAAAATTGAAGAACCTAATACAGATACATTTCAGTAATGGATTGTAGAAAGAGAAGGAAGTATAGAAAAAAGTCACTATTGGTTCACAGGCAGTCGAAAAGAAAAAAAAAATATCCACCCCCAAAATATATATAAAAGATGGGAAAAGCAATCAGTAACATAAGGACCTGGTAAGCCCCACCCCCCACCAACGCAAAAAGCACAACAAACATCTATAAACAACTATAAAATATGCAGCAGAAGAAACCCTTAGCAAAAAGTTACATAAAAGTCTGATGATTCTATAACAAAGAACAAACGAATCAAACAAAAACATCAAACATAAAAACAAGAACAATATAGTTCTCCGGTTGATCTCAGAGTCGTTTATACTTCTGTACTTCTCATTTCCTACCATCCTTATCCTCAAACAAACTCCCCACCCACACTCTCTCCACAAACCCTCCAAAACTCTTTCATTCCCCATCCCCAGTCCTCCAATCAACGCCATGAATGAAGTACCTCCATCTTTACTTCAGCCACAAGCACACACGCACCACCCTTTGGTATGACTGAACTTTAACTAAAGGTGGTACCGTCGCGTTAAAGGGTAGCGCCTTAAAGTTCAAAGGGTTAACGATCACGGCTGAAGATGTTAATCTTCCTCTTGCGCTTCTAAACGTTTTGAAATTTAAGTTCTTTGCGCACTCATGTATATATCACGTACCCAACAATGCACAAAGAAGTTTGTAGTGACGATTTTAACCAACGACTTTCTCCCACTCCTACACAGATCCATTTCCTCCCTTTTTCATGGCGAGGGTGCCTCTTTCCTCCTTTGTCTTCTCTGACGCTGGCACCACAATGTCGTCGCCAGTGCTGCTGGCAGCTTTATATTTTTTGGTCAAGGACACAACTATCATGCTGTGATCTGCTATGTCCAAATTTCTATTCTGGACTCTGACAAGTTAACTGTAAATCGTACGTTTGATGTTTCCAGTTCTAACATTAGCAGATATGACTGATAAGACGTAGTAAATTCAATTGATGCTATGTTTCACTTATCCTCATTAACGTGTTCAGCGTACAGTACCCTTAATCAGCGGATAAAGGAAAGGCATATGAAATTTGGGGAGTGTTCATTATGTCGTTTAATTGGAATAACTATCAAACGTTATTTTGCTGAATAATCTAATTTACATTTTGGTAATGTTTACAATACCCTCCGCTACCCCCGGGATACATTCAGGAAGGCCAGGGCTGTAGGCAAAAATCCCCCCCCCCAACGGTTGGTGGTTTAACAGGGCTGATTAGTTTGCTTGTTTTAGAAAAACCCTTTGCCTAGACGGGCCACAGGCCCACATGCAACTGTAATTTCCTTAACACCTGGAGATGTTAAAGAATTTTCGGTAGCTGGAAGTAGCTAAAACTGACGGCGTTCATGACCTTGGTAGAAGGGCCTTTGAGAGGGGGGGGGGGGTGCTGGTAGTACCTCTTACCCGGGCCGGGGTCCAAAAGGGGGTACAAGAATTTCCTGGGATCTCAGATAATGCAGAAAATCAGCAGAGCGCTCCATTTCACCCCTCTCTTATCTTCCATACCCTTCTTGGCCTTACAGCTCATGGCATAAAACCGTAGTAGATAGAAACAGGATGACTAATGAAGAAGGAAAGGGGGCCCGAAAAAAAAATTGTACCCCCTGATAGAATTCCTCTCAGGGGCCCTGCCTGTTAAGTGACAGGCCTGATTAAGCCACTCTCCCCCCCCCCCTAGAGAAAAAGAATAATCCTAGCTTCAGTAAGAGGACAGCGAAGGGTATGAGCTCTCCCACGATCCCAGCAGAAACAGTTTCATTAAAACTGATCGCTTCCCTCATCAGAAATATCTATATGAATCACGATATCTGCAGAAACTTTCTTTTACAGGATTTGTGGTTAATTCTAGCAGTAAAGTAAAATAAATGCAAAATAAGCTACTCGGCAAAATACCATCAAACCCACCAATGGCCAATGATAAAAATAACCACTGCGTAAAAAAGGTCAGTTCGTTATGGAAAAGTGTGTGAAAGGAGAAAGTTGAGAGTAAATGTGAATAAGAGCAAAGTTATTAGGTTCAGCAGGGTTGAGG
>JAYMFT010105574.1:0-13651 GCA_038088735.1 Panulirus argus
AAAATAAATAAATATATATATATATATATATATATATATATATATATATATATATATATATATATATATATATTAGTACCCGTAACATTTAAAGAATTTAAAGTATTTCTAAATAATATGAAACTTCTTTGAGTTAAAAGGTTTTACTAATTACCTAAACTTTTGTTAGGTAAACTTTTACGGCTTTACTTACAAGAGTTAAAAGTTACCAGAGTTGTTGCAGCTCGTTTAGGACTCTTGATCCAAGAGGAGGTCCTACGGAAATTGTTTATGATTATTGTATGAGAAGAGGGACCCTGATGATAATTGTTTATACACCACGTGTCGAATTCGAACCCTAGGAGGGACGTCTGGCATTCTTGAGTCGGTCACGAGGAGGTTAAAAAAAAAAAAAAAACAGGAAACTAGTGGCATTTTCATTTGTGCTGTGTCCCATCCTCATCCTACTAATGGATAGTGCTGACATCGTGATACTCTGAGGCTTGACTATGAAGCGACCAACCTACATCACCGAGTGTCAGGAGTGTTAGAGGCAGGAGGATGCGACGAGCACAGAGTTGAACTGGAGGTGGAGGAGGCGAGAGATCTGAGTGACACAGGAAGATGATGGAATAATGAGGGGAAATAAAAAGGAAGGGAGGGAGAGAAAAGGGAAGGAAGATTAGAAAGGAGTGTTCAAAGACGAGATCAAGTGGAAAGCAAATATAATAAAAGCATAGCAAGAGTATATAAGAGGAAATAATAAAGTTGGATGAGAGCGAGGATGCCTGAAAGAAAAAGAAAGCTTGGAAGCAGCAGAGAGGAAGCTTAAAATGGAGAAAGGAAAATCTTAAAGAAGAAGAGAAAGATAGAAGCCTGGCCCGGGTAAGGAATGAAAAGACCCGTGAGGGACAGAGGGAACCTGGTGGAATGGAAGCTATGATGAGAAACGGTTGAGCTCGCCCAGTATAAGAAAGGAAAAATGAGAGGAGGGGGGGGGGGACGGCAAACTGAAGAAGTATGGATCAGTCCGATCAGACCAATAGACAAATTTCCGTTAGACTCCCATGACCGAACCGGAGCATTACCAGGGAAGGTGACGTGTTGAGTCGCTGAGAACGCTCGTGTCTCTCACCACGCGACGGGTGACGTTAGCGGCAGACACAACTTTTCGCGGGATGTGAACCGTTATGTGTAATGGAGAGAGAGAGAGAGAGAGACCCGTCTACGAAGTAAGTTGCGACTATGGATGAGGACTTTGTAGATTCTTTAGGAAGAAAATCAAATAGTGTTGTTAATGAAGACATTAACATATGCTGGTGAAAGAGACAGGTTCAATGTGGGAGAAGAAGAAACACTCGATCAGGAAGCCAAATAAAGTAGGTTAGAAGAGGAAGAGGATAACAAGAGGTAATGGTCAGAGGGTCAGTGATATTGGTAATGAAACGAAGCAAAATGTCTCGGTAAAATTTTCTCATTAGTGAGGATTTTTTGAGGGGGAGAGATTTTGTGCCCAGGTTTGCGCAAGCCTTCACAAGCTGGGGATATATGTGTTAAATCCTGGCCTCGACCTTACCACTACTGTCCGTGTGGTTATTGTTGTCGTTGTAACCCGTCTACAGGCGAGCCTCCTGGGTCAGCCATCATCACTCGCCGTATCATGTCTGGCATATTTACGCATGCATTGCCACTAGTTACCTCCCTGGTGTGGCTTTAATCACGTGATGCATATGCAGTGACTGGCCTCCGGTTGTTGCTTCAGTCCCGCCTCCAGCTCAGCTACCCTCCTGGCCCTCTAACTCAGCTACCGTCCTCAGGCCTGGCCCTCTAACTCAGCTACTGTCCTGGCCCTCTGGCTTAGCTACTGTCCCTGGCCCTTTGCCTCTGGTATCGTCCCTGGTCCTCTCCTTCTGGTACCGCCCCAGGGAGTCAGCTCAGCTACCGTCCTTGGGCCTTTGGCTCAGTTACCGACCCGACCCTGGGCTTCTGAAGCTCAGCCAATGTCCCCGAGTTTCTCTCCCGGCTATCGCCCCTGAGTGGATCCCACGGAGTAATGAAATGCGCTTGCAAAGAGTCCCGTGTTATTTGTTATAACTTTGACACTATCCGTAATAACCTGAAGCTAAGCTTTACATCTGTTAACGAAATTACCAAGTTTCTCCCATTGCCATGTTTCTCCTTTCAGTTTTCTCGTTGAAAAATGCGAGAAAGTTGGAGTGTAAAGTTGGTGTTGATGAGCAGGTCTTTGGCAGCGACGTGTTCAGGTGTCACGGCCATTACGTCACGGGCATGTGATGCACCGAACGTGTGGATGCGCTTAAATGTAACTTCATTATATCTATTATGATGTCTTTGATGTGGTGTTTTACAGCGCAAAATTACACATGCACCATCACAGAGAAGTATTATGATTAATTAACATAAATTTGCATCATGAAACACAAATTGCAAGAAAATAAATTAACTTCATTTAATATGTATATGCAGTTCTACTTTATTTTTCAGTACAATTATTGTGATGATTCCAAACTTTAGATCAATTTTATTTTTTTGGTCTTGTGAATATTTCCTGGGTGTTAGCGGGACCTGAACCCCCGCTTGCTTCCTGTAATAAACTGTGGCCACCTGATGTTCCTGATAAACTGGTTGAATGCAATGCCATTGATATACTGTGGGCCACTGATGTCCCTGATAAACTGTGGGGCTATGTTGCCTCAGATAGGCTATAGGGTTATGATGGCCTCGTTAGACTGTGAGGTTCACGACTGTGTAGGGATATAATGGCCCTCTTAAACTGTCCGGCTATGTTAGCCTCGATAAATTGTTCACTTTTAAGCGCTAGAGTACAAAACAAGAATGCTGTTGGCTAATGAAATATGCAGGTGACATGTAAGCAAGCCGTTTCTTTACATTACGAAAATCAAATGCTGTGAATCTGTGGCAGATTGAGGACCGTCTTTACGTCAAGAGGGGTCGGCAACACCAGGTGGCTGGAAGTCGCCCCCGTCTCAAGCCTGTGGTCTCGTTCACGTTGTCGTAACAATATCATAAATGGACCCCAGAACAATATTTCCTCAACCCCTGTCTTTGCAGATAACTCTCATGTTTGTTTAAATGTTTGAACAACGTAGCAGCAGTGGGGCGTGTGGTGCCTTGTGCAAGCGCTTTGAACGCTCTCATATTTGGAATTTACGTATGTAGGAAAAGGTTTATTGTACAGGTAAGGAAAATAGTCAGGGAAAAGTGTGGGGTTATTCCCTTTGTGAGAAGGACTCGGAATATGAAATGCCGCCCAGAGGAATGCTGGGAGAGATGGCAGTTTATGAATCTCGTATTTCAGTCAGTGAGGAGGGAGGAACTGCAAGAGGTGGATCTAGGAAAGTAGGGAGAGAAGGGAGGAATAATACTTCTCAGCTGATGCAAGGGAGATGCTGATGGAGGGAACGTTGTTTTGGAGGGTCTAACTACCAGTGACCAGTATGTGTTCGATTTCAGGAATACAAAAGGGGAAGACATTTACCCTACCTCTGAAAAAGCTTAAGTGGTTCTGTATAACTCAATAAGCATCATTATGCTTAAGTCTCCAAAATAAGTATCGGCTTCCCCGGGCGTGAAGTTTCTAATAATCTACAGCAGGCAGACCGAGATTAACACTTGGCTTTGTATCAGGGTGGCAGCGAAGTTGAGTCTCAATCTCGGTCGGCCTGCTGTGGATTATTAGAAACTTCACGCCCGGGGGGGCGATGCTTATTTTAGGAGACTGTACATAGTACACAGGAGTACATGGGGAAAAAGCAGATAAAGAATCTACATTGGATTTGTGGGAGAGACTTAACTATTCACAATAAAAATGTCTGAAACAGGATTCTCTAAGGGGGCTGTTAACACAAGCCTTCGACGTTTTCAGAATGTTTTCATCAACGTAAAACGAGAAAAAGGCGCAGTAAACTGTAGGTAGCTAAGACCACCATCTTATAGAGGGAATGTTCCAAAAACCCGAATTATAGCAGATACTCAGGATGGAACAAGTGACCCTGCACCTCAAAAAAAAAAAAAAAGGCATCTCGATGTATTTACGAAAAACAAAAATATAAAGTGAGAACACGTTCGGTGAGTACTATTACATAGGCTTAGAAACAAAGAGGGTTCATTGTACTCACCTTGAGTGATATAATGGTTTAAAACACTGTTATCTGAGTTATATATTCCCATTTGTCAATGAAAGGAGAGATATCTGTATTTTCAGATCTAGAATCAAAATCAAAACTTTGGTCGGAAACGAAAGTCGAATTTGTAATGTTGACAAACTTCAGTACCACTTGCTTAGTGTTATATTCTCCCGATCCTCTCTTCTCTTGTTCTTATTTCCCCTTTGCCAATACTTTCCGAGGTCTTTACTGGTTTCCAATACTTCCCAGGGTCTTTACTAGCTGCCAGTACTTCCTACGTTCTTTACTGGTTGCCAATACTTCCCAGGATCTTTATTAGTTGCCGGTGTCCCCAGGATCTTTACTAGCTGCCAGTACTATCCAGGGTCTTTACTGTTTGCCAATGCTTCCCGAGGTCTTTACTGCTTGCCAGTACTTTCCAGGGTATTCACCAGCTGTCAGTACTTCCCAAGGATTTTTACTAGTTCCTTACCTAGACCTTTTTCTTTCTCTCTCCCGGACATTTCTTTCTTTCGCTTTCTCTTCGTTACTCACTTCCCAGCCCACCGCCTGTGTCTCGCCACCCTCCTCCTCCTCAGTCCTGCCTTGGTCATTAACTTCACCTGGCACTTCGCTGCTCAAGACTCTTCTCTTTCTTTTTTCTTTTTTCTTTTCTCTCTCTCTCCCGTCCATATAAATCCTTAGACCGTAACCCCAGCTCGTCTTTCTGCCGACCCCGGTGCAGGTGTTTGACCTGGCGTGACCTGGCGTGACCCGGTGTGACCTGGTTTTGCTGCAGCACTGGTCTTCTGCCTCAGGAGGAACCATCCGTTCCTCTTCATGGCCTCCTCATCCGACAACAGTTCTCGTAATTCCCGCCACTTAGAGTCACTCCACAACCTCCTTCCTTGTCGCTCGTATCCCCTTCCCTCTTACATTTGGCTAAACTGTCTTTCCCTTAACCTCACCTCCTCCCTCTCTCCGGGCTGAGAACTAAGAACATAGAAACCTGTGAGGTAACAGAAAACAAAAATATGAAACTTCTTGTACCCCATTTCCCAAACGGAGGCGAGGGAGAGACGCGTTTAATCACCGTCTTGCAAACGGTGCAAATACCATCTAAGTTTTACCTGGTGTGGACCTTGGAATCTCCTTCATGCGCGGTGTATATGTACACTCGGGGATTTCCTGCACCAATAGCGTTTCCTGTACGGGATTTTTTCTGAATTCTGTGGTACGTGTGGGTGACTGTTCCTGCGAGACGAATAGCTCAAGAACGTCATCATCTACAGAGTCGCGGGTATGGATTATCATTTCCTTTCCTTCCCGAATAAGATATTGGTTATCTCTGTTACAAGCCTAGTTACCTTGGTTCCTTGAGTCACTGCAGCGAAGGGGGTAAAGAAGGTCATATTAAAACCTGTAGATGTGGGGTATTCCCTCTGACATGCTTTTAGGTATTGTGTATCCCGAGAGATACTATTGGCATTGACCACTCACCCCGGCTGGCCTCATGTGTCGTCACCCCGGCTGGCCTGACGTGTCGTCACCCAAGTTGGCCTGATGTGTCGTCACCCAAGTTGGCCTGATGTGTCGTCACCCCGGCTGGCCTGATGTGTCGTCATCCCAGTAGACCTGAGTTCGACTCCAGCGGACCCGTTGTCGGGCCGCAAGGTTTATGGACTGTTTACGCTCCTTTATCCCGTACAGCACAGCCATCAACACGTCACGAGATTTCCGGGTGACAAGGGCAGCCCAGGAAAACAGGAAGTGTGGAGAAACTTCTTGCTGCCTGGGCCACGTCTGGCGGGAGGGGAGGGCCCTTGGCCACGTCTCATGGGAGGGGAGGGCCCTTGGCCGTGTCTGGTGGGAGGGGAGGGCCCTTGGCCACGTCTGGTGGGAGGGGAGGGCCCTTGGCCATGTCTCGTGGGAGAGGGGGAGCTTTGGCAAGGTCTGGTGGGAAAGGAGCCCTGGCCACGTCTGGTAAGAGGGTAGGGGCTTTGGCCACATCTCGTGGGAGGGAAGGAGCCTTGGCTCGTCTGATGGGAGTGGAGGGGCCTTGGTCATGTGTGGTGTGGGAGGGGGAAGAAGCTTTAACCACTTATGGTGAGAAAGGAGAAGCAATGATCCCGTCTCTTGAGAAGGAACGAGGCTTGACCACGTCTAGCGGGAGGGTAAGGAGCTTTCCGACAGTTAGAGAGTAGAGCAGCCAACGGGCATGTATAATATCACGCCTGATGAGAGGGTAGACTCATGTCCATGTCTGGTGGGTTGGTAAGAGT
Organism: Panulirus argus; assembly: GCA_038088735.1. NCBI lineage: Eukaryota > Metazoa > Arthropoda > Malacostraca > Decapoda > Palinuridae > Panulirus > Panulirus argus. The sequence continues at coordinate 6,410 of JAYMFT010105574.1, forward strand.
CCTCGGCATGGACAGTAGGAGCGGACACTTGACCACGTGTACTGGGATTTGAAGGACCTCCATCACGCCTGGTGGAACGAGGCAAGCCTGACCATATCTGGCGGGCAGGGAGGAACTTGGCCATGTCCGAGGAAGAGTTCCAGAATCTAGAGGCAGCAGGTATGATACTTACTGCCCACCTAACTTGTCGAATCTTACCTTATATCCTCCAACTTTAAATCCCTCATCTTGAATCTCTCCCACCATTGGCTAGAGCACCTTCCCTCGAGTAGTGTCTACCAGAAGCTCCTCCTGCACAGCTTCATCCTGCGACACTCCTCCATGGCCTCCTTCCACCCATGGTGTCCTTTCACGATGACCTCGCCTCTGAGCTCTCCATCCAGTGCCTACTTTAATAGCTCAAGCACAACACTTCTTGCCCGTGTACTTCCAACTGATGGCAGTGTCACGATAATCACTGGGAACAGAAATCCTACTCTGCTCATCCATTTCGTAATGCCATAGTAACTATAACACCCCAGGGTTTACTCTATTACTTTCTTGGTGGTGCCCTGCTAACTTTGAGACGTCTAGGGATGTTATCTTGTTCACTGACCATTATAGCAATCCTACCACCTCCTCCACACACACACACACACACACACACACACACACACACTCGTCTAGGCTGCTAATCAGACTTGCTTCAGCTGTTACCTCCATTCACCCCCAAATAACAAACCATTTCCCGTTTCGACTTGCCTCAACAATGTAATATTAGTGTTTAACTTGAGACTGTCTCGCGTCAGGACGAGTCTCCCACAAGCTGAGAGCAGTTTCAAGCTCTGTCATAATCATGAGTCCCTTAGACAGACCTACATATCACGGAGAGATATATCCCCTCATTCCATGTGCCAAGTTCCCTCGTTCATTCCACCTAGGCACCAAACTGTCAGCTCAAGTTTATAAGTGTACTATAAATCGACATAATTTCTTTCCTGTAATGTTCGAGTGATTCAGTATTTCCTTCGGAGGGACTGGCAACGAGACACGGGAAGTATCATGAATGTGGCACATCCGTGCATCACTACAGTACCTCAAAGACAACAGTTAAGAGGAGAGTTACATGAACGGAGGATGTATATGTCGACATTAACAGCTGATCTGTTGCGATGGCAAAACTGTGGGAGTCCGCTGGCAAGCGCACTTACTCTGTAACTATCCGCCGTGTATTGCAGTTCACTGTAGCAGCGTATAGCTGTAAGTTACAGCTATAATAACACAGTGGACTGTAATACCACGACGGATCACGTTTAACTAACAAAACTCTGCCACCACGCACATCTACGTACTCTAGGTCCTGATGCCACTGTTTCTGACCCCTTCATCCACGTTTTACATTTCTCCTGTGTTCATTGTAAACACGTTTCGAATCTCCCATGATTTAGTTCATAGGAAAAGCTTTTCTGCTTTCTTCTCGATGGGTCCTCGTTTATCTTTGCTGGATAGAGATTCCGAGTATTACTGGTGAGACGCTTGTAAGCCAGGTACGTTTTCTACAAACACTTCATTTGCGGCCAGAGAGGGATTATCGTGTGTCTTTTCTTTTTTCTTTCTTTCTTTCTTTCTTTCTTTCTCGGCTGTATAGATAGACCCATGTTCTTTCAGCCTCTCACGACAGTAATGTGGCTTCACTCCTATCCGCTTGCAAAAGATTCTGGGTTCTCATTTTTTAGCTAAATCTAATCCGTTTCCCCAATGGTAACGTAGTAAGTGGACCTCTTTGTAGAAAAAAAAGAGCCAAAGAATGCATTAGGGCAATAAATGTGTATGTAGGAGATTAAAGTCATTAACAGAAGTAAAGGAAAAACAAAAACAAAACACACCAAAGCTTGGTTATCTGTAATGACTTAAAATATGAAAAGCAATGTCTGGCCGGATAAACAAAGTCAACGAAATGCTAAGTTTCATAACCAGAAATAAAAACTTTAATAAAGAAATATATGACTTGTAGCCAGAAGTAAGAACTCTAACGAAGAAATACATAACTATCTCTTACTAGCTCTTCTTCGTCAGACCTCATGGATGATGAAAAGCAACTAGAACGAATTCAGGGATGAGCAACGAAACTAGTTTTGTCTCTCGGAAATAAGCCCCACAGGGAGAGGTTCGAAGACCCAGAATCATTCACTGTGACAGAGAAAACGTGCAGACACATGGGACACCTGATGTGGTTTTCTAAATTGTCCAACGTTTCAAGAACATTCGAAAATTTCTTTATTTTGAATATAGATTCATTGACCTCAAATAACAGAATGATATTTACTGGAAGGATTTGCCATGGGCAAACATTTTCACATTTTCAGCTGTAGGTCTACAGAAGTGGAGTAAACTACTCACCAGATGGATGAATATCTAGATTATCAGTCTTACAAATCAAGGATGGATGAATACTTCAGTGACGTCTGTTATCAGTAAACAGACCTGTTTCATCGAGGATAAGATTTAAATGATTCCACAGAGAGTAAAAGTTTAACTGTTCGTGTTGCAAAGTTCAGCACCAGGGAAGCCAACTGTATGTAAAGTACTTAACTTTTCCCATTCAAGTTGTTCTATAGAATTTCCTCGACAGCATACTTTCACTACATCACATGGCTGTTGAGACAGAGGGAGCGCTGGGTGGGGAGGTGCTCTCTGTTTTACTATACTGTCACCACTCCAAATAAGATCATGAATGCAGATAACCTTATCATGGACCGTCAGGCCTCTTGTAATCTGCCCTCCCCATGTATGTATGTGTACTCCCATTTACTTACATCCTACCATCTCCGTCCAAAATGCACCCCCACCGTCTCCCCATCTACACCCCACAATATCCTCCCCCACCAACACCCCACCATCTCCCTTACGGAGAAAATGGTCTTGGCTAACCCTCCAGTAAACAACCTGTAATGGCTATGATGTTGGAAAAGACTTTGGAAGTTTTATTTAGTGAAGACTCTCATATCTTTTTCACGTTTTCTATTTTTGTGGTAAACAAACCTATTCATTAACTTTCCCTGAGAATTTCCTTTGTCGTCGCGGTAAAAGTTTCCTCTCATCTTCCCTCCATTCTTGTAGGAGCTCAGAAAAACTTCCCAGGTTTTGTTCTATAAAGACTTCATGAGTCTGTTGTAAAAGAGGAAACTTCAAACATACTCTATAAATCTTCCCAGACACGACCTTTATAGGACCATTGTTATTGTCGGTGCTATTGCAAACGCCCTGGCGGCCTCGTTTTCTAAGACAGGAAAATAAGATGTATAATGTAGAATATTTGTGCAGTTATGGTCTCAATATATGAGTTGACGGGACTGTTACATCACACTGCTTCTTCCCTTTAACAGTGGAAAGCTGTGGCGTATCTACTGATTGTGTGGCACTGTTCGTCAACTTACGTAGAGAGTGGTAAGTATAGTCTGAATCTATCATTCATGACCACGTTGTGTTGGCGAGATTAACTCGCTCAGAGGCATCAGTTGTCAGTATGACGGCGAACGTTAATACTTATGAGGGTCTGATTGACAAAAAAGATCCATGAAATGAATTAATGCGAACTATGTGAAATGACTCTAAACAAATCTCCATTCTCGGAGATATTGGAAAGGCATTCTCCCCACTTTGATACCGATATGTTAAATATTTCGAAGTATATCCGAATCGTATTTATAACGAAGTTATGCCAACTGCTGAGTCTACATATTCGCAGAAAACGGGTTTCGTAAACTGAAAAACTCTCCTCCAAGCTTCCTAAGATCAAGGGATGGCTTTTGTGATTTTTTTTTTTTTTCGTAACTCAGGAATTTTTCCAGTGTATTCCTCTGTGTCTGTATTACGGACGGAGACCCCCACCCCCACCCCATCCCAACTGCATCATATATAAGAATTGGTTGCGGGAAAAATGTGACAGATTACTCATCGCTGCTTTCTCAAAGCTGAATCGTGTCTCTGAGGCATTAAATACAGCCATAAAAATTCCGTCGCCACTTTGTTGCACCAGTGGCAATTTTTGTGCTGAGGTCTATTCAGGCGTCTCGCAGCATCCGCCATAAAAGCGAGACATTCGAGCCATTTAATCTCCCGCTATGCGCGTTCATCCTTCCCTTTTCGGTCCATAAATGTATCCCAAGAAGCATTTCGTTGAAGCGTTACCCCTACTGCTCTCCGACTTCGCTAGTAGACTTGATTTTTGATAATGAACTATTCTCCTCGTCCTTCCCAGACCGCCTAGTATAACGCTCATCCCAGTGGGCGTTTTTTTTTTTAATTAAAAAAAGTCGTTAAACACTGTATGGTGGGAGGTGCTAAGAAAATTTCATTGACTGTGCTCTGTTGCCCTATACTTCAATTATGCTTCAAAAGTATTCGAATGTTTAAAAAAGAAAAGCTAAATTCAAACAGCTTGTTTACGATGGAAAATAGGTAACTTATCGGTTGACTATTTTTATGGGGGATAGCATAAGCTATTTTGTACTGGGGTCGATGTTTCCATCTTAAACAATCAGCTGAGACCCTGTCATGAACCCTACTTTTCTTTCTCATAATACATCAATTGATTTTTATCCCATTTTCTTTCACTCCATTTTTTGGGCAGCGGTGGCGCAACCAACTAGGGTATTAGGGTTACGGGTTGGGCAATTGCAATAAGACTCACCACAAGGCATCATTGATGCAAAATCTCACTGAATCTCTATAAGGGGAGGGTGGGATGGTTGGTGCAGTGGCTACCAGCTATCATAGTTTCTTGAAAGCGGGTCGCTAGGATGAAAGGAAAAAAAATGGATGGGAACCAGTGTTGTGGATGACAATGGTCATCAACCTTTTCAGACCAAAGCCCCAAGACGTTTATAACCGAAACGGTTCGCGTTCCCCATCTCGAGAAGAATCTTTTGGAAATTTACACGGAAGATTCTACATTCTTCTCATGAAGGAAACCTCCGACATTTATAAGTGGAGCGGTTCGTTCCCATCCGCAGATAACTCTTGACATTTACACATCTTTTCTTTTCTTTTGCCAGTTCCCCGCGCTAGCGAAGTAGCGCTAACAACAGACGAAAAAGGCCACATCCGTTCACATCCATTTTCTGCTGTCATGTGTAATGCACCGAGACCACGGCTCCCTATCCACAACCAGGCCCACACAGACCTTTCCATGGTTTACCCCGGACGCTTCACAAGCCCTGCTTCAGTCCATTTATATACATAATATGTACTTTTTTTCTACAGAAGAAAACTCGTTTTTGTCATTTAAGTGCGCGGAGTGTCATAATTTACAAAAAGAGAGAAAGAAAGAAAGAGAAAAAGATTTACAGTAAAGTTTTAGATATACGTAAATGAATGGTTTCTTCCATTTTAGAAGAGAAAAAAAAGTGACATTTACACGTGGAATGGTAATTTTCTTACTAAGGGAAAAAGCCTCTGACATTTACGGGTAAAATTGTTCGTTCCTCATTTACAGAACTGTGATAAACCTACAAAAAGATTGTCTCTCAGTTTACGAGTAACTGGTTTCGTTTGAGGAATGACCTGAGGCATTTACAGGTGACTTTGTTCGTTACATGATGAGAGTAAAAACCCTTGATTTTCTTTTAAAGAAATAGAGATTCGACATTTGTAAAGTTTAGATATTTACAACCAAAATTATTCGTCCTTCGTAAAGTTCAGATACCTACGAGAAGAATGATTCGTCCTCTGTAAAGTTTAGATACCTAGGAGTAGAATGATTCGTCCTCTGTAAAGTCAAAATACTTACAAGTAGAATGATTCGTCCTCTGTGAAGTTTTATACTTACAAGTAGAAAGAAGAGTTTAAATACTTACAAGTAGAATGCCTCGTCCTCTGTAATATCAAAATATTTGAACATTCACAAGTTACCTGATTCGTTCTCCTTTAGAGAAGGAACCTCGGATAATTACGAGCAGAACGGTTCGTCCCTTTGTGGAACAAAAAAACAAAAACAGAAAGACTGGGACATGACAAGTGACCTGGTTCGTCCGCCTCTAAAGAAAGACAGACACATTAGAAGTGGATAATAGGTTCGTTCCCTTTTCAAGGATAACGCTGGACGATGGGAAATCGTCCACATCCCTCCAACCCAGAACATCTGGACAGGTCGAATGGTACCTCGCCTTCCAGGCCAGCCACATACATAACCGTGTAACCTCCTCGCTAAAGCCTTCGAAGATCACAAACAAAACAATTGATCTTGGCAGTTTACAGTCTCTTCCCTACTGGGCTCTAAGGCCACGTACTTACATAAATCTTGGCCCCCATAGCCATTCAGGGAGACAGTTATTGGTGAATATCTCACAAAGAAAGGAATAGATATGATAGTAACATCGTATGACATTTGCGTTTTCTTCCTTGGCTTATTTCAAATTGCTTACTAAAAGGACGATGAGGATGGGCTCTACAAGTTGATGCTGTGATAATGATGGCTTCTCTCCCACACCACGAAAGCAGAATATTGGAGAAACACTTGTATAAGTCGGATCCTTGACAGTGGCGGGTGATAAACTGTATCGTTGCCACACAACGCCAAGGTTCATGTGCTGTGCTGGAAGTGTCGCGTCTGAGTATGAAGCATGTATTGTATTGGAAGTGTCGCATCTGAATATGGATTACGTAATGCGCTGGAAGTGTCATGTCTGAGTATAGGTACTGAAAGGGGGAACTGATGTCCCGTGTGTGCGTGTGCGATGGATGACCTAACTACAACCATCGACTGAGCTTCACACGAGTCTTCACACTCGTCGGCCCATCCCTCCGACAGGTCCAGTAACCCTCTTGCTGTGGAACCCTTCTGTAAGCGACGATCAGTCTCTTCTAATATAAGTAACATAGCCATACCTTCTGTACGTGCCAGGGTCTGATGAATCTTAATTGTATCATGGAATAGATCTGCGGTATCGATTAACTTTATGTGTTAATATTATTTTTTTTCTGGCAATTTTCTTTCACACGACATCCATCGCGATTTCTTAGTCTCTCAAAAATGTTTACCCAAGAAGGACACCGGCATCTCCATCACCTGGTCCTTAGGAACACTAGAGTCCTTCTCCAAACTAAAGCTGGGTCTTCTCTGACACTCCACCTAGGATCTCTGAAGGAAGTGACAGTGCAGGATCTGTCCATGTCTAGAAGTGGTTTGATGGTGCAGGATCCGTCCATGTCTGAGGGTGGCTGATGGTGCAGGATCCGTCCATGTCTGAGGGTGGCTGATGG
>JAYMFT010105585.1:0-13651 GCA_038088735.1 Panulirus argus
TGATGCGGGAAACAGCGATCAAGTATAATAATAATAATAATAATAATAATAATAATAATAATAATAATGATAATAATAATAAAAATAATTTTGTGGAAACACTCAGTGGGAGCATTAGGTAGATGCCTTTGAAAACACTGTGCTACAGTTGCCCTCAGCCAGTGTCCTGTTAAGGGCAGGGCACTAAAGGCTAAGAAGAGGTTGAATAAGATGGAAATGAAATGGTTAAGATCAGTATTTAATGTGAGGAAGGTTAATTAGGTGAGTTATGGTTGGGTTTAAGAGAGGTGTGTTGAAAGAGCTGAAGAGGGTGCACTAAAATGGTTTTGAAAAATGAAGAGAATGATGAAGAGAGGTTAACACGGAGTATATATTTACAGAATTGGAAGGGAGCAAGGAGAAGGGGAAGACCAAATTGGAGATGGAAGGATGAAGGGAATAAGTTGTAAGTGCTCAGAGCCTAAACATGCAAGAAATAGAGTGATTTGGAGTAATATTGTTTACAGAGTGGGATGTGCTGTTAGTGATGTCAACCAGGGCATATGAAGCAGCTGGGAGAAACCACATAAGAGGTCTGGGGCTTTTGTTGTAATTACTTGTTTGTAAAATCCTCTTTGTGCTTTATGGGGAGGGGGTTTTACACTCATAGGGCCCTATCTCTTGAACATTCTGTACAATCATACAACCTCCTATATTATTGTTTGCTGTCTGTATTAACAATGTTCTCAGTCAATCTCTTCCATTCATCCACCATTCCTGTAGTATAAGAATATTTTTTTTTACATCCTTATTTACAAAAGTTTTACCTAATTTCATATTATGTCCTCTGGTTACTCTAACTCTACATCACTCAAAGTATTGTCCAGTGTAATCATCGTCAATCTCCTGCCAGTCTATCTATCTCTATCTATGTTGCTCTTTCCCTCTGGAAACTCCCATCAAAGGATGGCCACAGCAAGAGAGTCTTCACTTATCCCTGTCCTTACATGCCTACCTCACATACACCATTCCATTCATTCTTCTACTATTACTGTCTCTCCAGTATTCCTTCACCCTATTTGCCCAATTTCACAGGTTGTCTTCCTCTAACACCAACCCCTTTCATTGTACTATCGTACATTATCCTTGTAAACTCCCAGTCTTGCATTCTTGATCAATTTACCCCTTACTCCTCTTTCTTCCAAGGTGGGTAAGTGTAAAGCTTTCAACCTTTCCCTGTAACTTAGCTCTCTTAATTTTGGTACTATCTTTGTTGCCCTTCTCTGGACTTTCTCTGTGAGCTCTTTGTGCTTCTTTAGATGCAGTGACTAAACCAGAGAGGCATATTCTAGTTTTGGCCTTATGTAGGATATGAATAGCATGCTAAAAATATCCTTACCCATATACTTGAAAGTTATGCTAATATTTGCTAGGAAACAATTTGTCTCCTTAACTATTCTCTTAATGTGGGACCTGGTGACAGGTTAGGGACAGTGTCACTTCCTAAGTCCTTTTCACACACAACTTGAAAGTTATGCTAATATTTGCTAGGAGACAATTTGTCTCCTTAACTATTCTCGTAATGTGGGACCTGGTGACAGGTTGGGGACAGTGTCACTTCCTAAGTCCTTCTCACACACAGAATTCTGAAGCATATTTCCTGCTTAATAATAATCATAATGAAGCCATTCTTTGTTTTGTCCCATCCTCTTGACTTTACATTTGCTCAGGTTGAATATCTTCAACCACATTTCAGACCAACTTTGGAGTCTGTTTAGGTCCCCTTGTATGCTGATGCAATCCTCACTACTTTTCACTTCCCTCATAACCTTGACATCATACACAAACATAATCAGGTAGGATTCCATACCTCAGGTAAGTCATTAATATAGATGGATAGGGTGCTGGGGGTTTAGTTGCATGACACATGACCGCTAGAGAATGGACGTGAGTGAATGATTCCTTTTCTTTGTGTGCTCCTGATGCTACTCACTAACATGGGAAACAGTAAACAGGTACAAGAGAAAGGAAGAAAGATTTCTTTTTAGAAAAATATGATAAGTAGTTTGACTGATGTGAGGTCTTTGAGAGGATCCTGTGGGGCCTACAATTACCATGAAGTGTATGTTAGTCATGTATTTTAGATGATCTAGATATAGAGCTGTTAACAAAAAAGTATTGAGGGTTGAATTATGGAAGTTGAAGAATGACAGGCTAAAAAGCAGAGATATAGATGAAACAGGACTAAATGAATTTGAGGTGAAGTGGAGGCATTCAAAGCATGCTTCAACAGAGATTACCTCCAAGATCTGAGGTACTGTAATCATAGGATGTAGAAAGAGAGGAACAACATAGTAGAATAAAGATTTGATTGAGTTGATTGATATTAACCAATGAAAAAAGAGAAATTGTAGGAAGCTAAATTATGATGAACACAGTGCAATGATTGAAAAATATAGCATCTTTAAGAAGAAAAAGTTACATACATATAAAAGATAAGAAAATGAGGATCTTGGAAAATTAATGAAAACTTTGGGGAGAATAACAGGCTGTATTGGAAGAAAGTAGATTAGTGTAGAGGCATGATTATGTAAAAAGTGAGGGTGCATTAGACAAGTCTGGGAGAATCCTTGTGACAGAGTGGACCTTATAAAAGGTGGAAAGAATAGTTTAAAGGAATTTATAAAAGGTGGAAAGAAAAGTTTAAAGAACTGATTGGGAATAATGATATGGAACAAGGGGATAGTTATATGTTAGGATAATAGGCCAGAAATGGTGTGAGGAAGAAGATATTACAAATACGTTGATGTGGAGAATGTAAATCACTTAAGATTGATGTATTGTGGAGTAGAAGTGAAATTGTTGTTTAGAACTTGTGTATGAAACTTTGAAAAAGTACTATGTTGCAAGATTTATACTGCTTCATTCATAATTACTTACTTGTTGTTGCAAGAGTCCCTTCTATGTTACTAGGCTCCTGTAGCACTCAGGAAGCTGGCTATGTCCTCTGGTTGGGACCACAGGTCAGTTTTTTAATGTTGAGTGTGCGTCTTGAGCACTTGGGTAGTAAGCACTCTATAGGTGCTGTACACGAATTTTTGAAAACTACTGAGAAATATGTGTATGAAATAGTTAGTCTGGCACATTATAAAAATCAAGTTTTTCATATACTCCAAAGTTCATGAATACTTTCTCATGTCTCTTCTTTTTCCTGTCATCCCTGTCATTTATCTTTCTATATTTCAATTAAGGCCTGGCCTTGATCTGGACTTTTGTCCATGATTGGAGGCTCCAGTGTTAATAAATGAAAAAGAATATGGTAAGATTATTCTTCACTTGCTCAGTAAATTTGTGAATACTTTTATGTGAGATTTAAGGTGGATTTTGTGAAGGAAAAGATATGTAGACCAAGTATTTGCCCAGAGGCAAATAGGAAAAAAGACATATATAGAAAAGTATATGTACAGAACTTACTGATTTAGAGAGGGCACATGATAAAGTTAACAGGAAAGAAATTTGGGAAGTTCTGATTATCTGAAGTCCACAGAAGATTCTGTAATGAAATATTTCAATTATTGTATACAGGTGATGCTTTTCTGTAAGCTGAATCATTGGAGGATTATATCAATCTGTCTTCTTTATTTCATACATTCTGCCATTTCCCGTATTATCAAGGTAGCGTCAAGGACATAGGACTTAGCCTTAGAGGGAAAATCCTCACTTAGCCCCCTTCTCTGTTCCTTTTTTTTTGAAAAAGTAAAAACTGGAGGGAAGGATTTCCAGCCTCCTACTCCCACCCCATTTAGGTGCCTTCTACAACACGCAGGGAATTCGTGGGAAGTACTCTCTCTTCCCTGTCCCCAGGGTTAATATCTCGATCTGTCAATATCATTTTTGCCTGTTCTCTCTGAGAACTCCCATCAAGGGTGGCCACAGCAAAAGAGTCTTCACTTATCCTTGTCCTTACATGCATTTTTCCACCATTTTTCTCTCTCCAATACTCATCCACTCTGTTTCCCCATATCACAGGTGGTCTTCCTCTCACACCAACCCCTTTGATTGTACTATCATACACTCTCCTTTTTAACTCCCCTTCTTGAAATCTTTCTACATGCCCAAACCACTTCAAAATATCATGTTTCACCCACTCTTCCACATCACAATTCATTCCCTTTGTATTCCTTGTCATATTGCATCTTCCATACACTCCCTCATTTCTTTCTTCATTCCATCTAGTCATACCACATACTCCTCTCAAATAGCTTATTTCCCTAGCCTGTATTCTTTAACTCTGAGACTCTTTCCATGTCCATATTTTTGCTGCATATATCAGGGTCGGGAGGATTGTGCTAACCCTTAATCCTTTCTTCTCTTTCATACTTACACCTCTACCCTTCATTATGCTATTTAGGACCCTGTGACTCTTCTACCTTGTACTGCTCTCTGCCTTATCTCTCCTTCCATATTACCAAAGTTACCTCAGATAACGACTAAATACTTAATTTATCTTACCTTTCCAGCCTTTTTCCTCCCAAACTGTAACACAGTTTAGTAAACTTTCTTCTTTCACTCTATAGGGTTTTGCAGAATCTCTACTTTCACTCTCTTTCCTTTCAAACATGATTCACCTTTGCTTATGCACATCAAAAAACACCTGTGCAACATTCTGCAACTCCTCTTCACTCTCAGCAAACATCACAGTATCATCGGCAAATAGGCTTGTCATTAGTTACCATACCTTACCACCACACTACATCACTATACCCCTTTTCCCTAGTTTTACTTTCACCTCTCTTATCACTCCATCCATATATATATTAAAAAGCCTTGATGACATCACATATCTCTGCCACACACCCATGTGTATGCTTAAACTTTTGCTCAACTCTCCATCCACTCTTACACTAGTATTTACTACTAACTTGAAAGCATTTACACAATCCAACAGTTGTTCCCTTACCCCGTATATCCTTAATGCATCCCATAAAGCATTCCAGTTGACTCTGTCATACACTTTCTTCAAATCCATAAAAGCTGCTTACTTCTTGCTAGATACTTTCCCACAGTCATTTTCACCATAAACTCTATGCCACACATCCTCTACCTTTCCTAAAACCCACTTGCTCCTCACTTATCCAGCATTCAGTCACTTCCATCACTCTATTAATCAGCTCTCTTGCATTAACTTTTCCTGATATGCTTAATAGACTTATTCCCTATAAATGCTACATTCATCCTTTGCACCTTTTCCTTAGAATAAAAGAACTGTACTAGCTTTCACCCAATACTCAGGCACAATTTTCTGTTTCCATGCTAAATTGCATAGCAAATGCATCCATTTTATCACACTTTCTCTGCCATACCTCAACATTTCAGTTGTAATCCCATCTTCTCCAGATGCCTTTCTCATCTTCATTCTCATTGTCATCCTTTTTACCTCCCTTCTTGCTATAGACCCCTGCATTTGTATCCCTTTCCTTCCATTCTCCATACCCATGCTTGTAACAACTGCTGCCTCACCTTCTCCCACATTCCTCAGTTCTTCAAAATACTTTCTTAATCTTTCTTTCACTTCCTCCTTTTGATTCAGCAACTCCTGTTCCTTACTTTTCACATCAGCATTTCCACTCTTACATCAACCTCTTTCCTTTTTCACCTTATTTTTCCTAAATTTTTCACCCAACTGTCTTCCAAAATCTTCATTTACTCTTTCTCAGCTTTCCTCTGTCAGCTTCTTAACATTCCACTTACACTTCTTATATTCTTCCTTCCTCCTTTGCTAAACTTCCAATGGTACATTCCTTTTGAGCAATCTATCATAAGCCTTCTTTTACTCTTCCACACCATTCCTAATCTCATCTGTCCTCCTTGCATATCCCTTTATATACCTACATCTCTTAACCATGTATCCAGTTACTAATTCTACAACCTTTAACAGTCTATCTGTAAACATTTTAAATACCTCATTCACACATGATTGACATCCCAAGGAGAATTTGGTTAAATTATTGTTCTTTTAAGGTGTCTTTCTCTCTTCAACCCCCTTAAAGGTTTAATGATGAAGGACATATGTATGTACTGTGTGAGTATCAGAATTAGTTTTTACATTCTTTTTCACTTACTTTTCTTTACTTTCACTTAAGATGGCCTTTCATTATGGAATGTCTTTTGCGCTTGCATTGTCAATCACTTAAAATAATCCTAGCTTTTTTTTCTTTGTTATCAGGGATTACCCTGTAAGCACAGAATATGAGAGTTCCTTATTTAAGATATGAGCCTAGATGAACCCATCTGTCCTCCCCTGGGGCTAAGCCTTCCTCCTATTGAAGATTGGCTTTCAAGTTTTGTGTACCATATAGCAACCCGCTATGGTTTTTTTCTCCCAGGCCATAGGGTTGTGATCTCACTCAGTCTTCGTAGGCTACAACACAGGTCAAATATGAATATGCTATTGTTTGTTTTTTCTCCATATTTTGGTGATGTGTTAGTTTATTGGATTTATATGTAAATAAACTGTACCCTTTCACTCTGTTTTTGGTTATATGACCATTTACACAGAGTACCTGTTCAAGTAAGTAATTATTGTGAAGCTTTTATGCTACCAGCTACTAGTGCAGTTATTGTTTTGAAGTTCACATGTTTTACTTATACCTTCTCCTCAGTTCCAACTTCAGTAGCCATCCACATATAAGTGTAATTCTTCTCCATGAATTATGTGTAGAATTGTAGCTTGAGCATTAGTTAGAAGTAGTAGGTAGGAGCATTAGGTAGAAGTAGTTAATAAAAACATTGGTAGGAGCCTCTGCAAACACTACACTAGAGTTGTCCTTTGCGAGTAGCCTGCCAACATTGAGGCACTAAAGGCTGAGAAGTGGCACTGTAGATCGCTAGTTATGGAGACTCTATTGCCGTAGCCACCTCCTTGAGGGATTTCCAGTTGGAACGAGCTTCAGAGATATAGATTTTAGCTAGGATAAGTACTAAACTCTACTAGTGCTATGTGGTATGCACTAAGTCATTACTAGGAACCTGCATCAGCCTATTAGGGAATATAGAGGCTCCCATAATCATGGAATATCTTCCTCAGGGTGCTTTAGGAACAGCATTTAACTCATTCTTGGTTAGAGGAAAGCTAAGATATTCATTATTCAGGGCTCAGTTTTAGTTGTTGATTGATTTGTTCTAAGCTTTTTTTATATAAGAAAATTTGTTTCTTGAAGGCTTCATGCATAGCTTCTCTTTTCTTCAAATGTGTATTGCAATATGTGATTGCAACAGGTCTACAGAGTTGCTGCTTCCTAGGCAATACAGTCATAATAGGCATTGTCCCTGCATGTTCTTAAAACTGGAATGAAAAATATCTCAGTTTTTACAAGGATGACGTATTTTTCTATGAAAATGTGAATTTCATTTATTGAATAGTAAATGGTTACTGGACAATTGTTCATTTATATTTAATTTTCTCTCTGATAGTTGAAGAAGTTTATGCCAGGTTAGAGTTTTTAGCCATGTCTTTTCTCAGAGCCAGTTTATGTAGCATCCTCATTATTTTCAGTATTGTTGAAAAAATTTATTTTGAACTTGGAATATCATCCTCCTGCACTTAGTTCTGGTATAAGTATATTAATTGTGGCTTCTGTTCTGATGAGGAGGTGGCCTTAAGAATTACATAGTTAATGTGCATAGTTTGTAATTAGTTAAAGGCCAGCTTCCAGTGTTTGGGATTGTTATCACAGTCACCATATTATTATTTTATGGCTATCTGATTAATGGTATATTTCAATAATGTAGCAAGTCATTTCATACTTGTTACATTCATAGCTCACCCTTATCAGGGTACATAAAAGTTGTTGTCAATTCCAAACAAGTTTTTAACAAAAAAATAGTTTTTATTTTAAGTACTTTACATCCCTTGCTTACAGTTTATTATGTATATGGTAAAACATTTTATCATTTCTTATGACATGAGGGAAAGGAAAGCTTTAGATGGAAGATGATGTGTACTTCTTGTGTATGCATACATACCTAAATACATTTCAGGTAGTGTTAGATTTGCTAAGCAAGAACCATAGATACAAAAATATTCATAGGTATGCAAAGATTTATACTGTGTTCATCTTTATATGGTTTTGATATTTCCTCATGTGCCCATGACACTTCTTGTAGCAGTTAGTAAGAGAACACCAAACACGTCTCCATATAGCAACAAAATCATCCGTGGATACTTTCTTGTCATAATTAGAAATATTTTCTGTTAATTTAGAAATCTCATTATTAAAGTTCTGATTAAGATATGTACCCTCTGACAGACTTGCATTTTAAGCTTTTCACACAAACACGAGGAGAGGACATAGTATAGACCATTCTTATATGGATATACATGTGCATTAAGTCAAGGGACAAACTATATATTTATGTCTCTATCATATCACTACATGATTGGACAAATATTGATATGCCATTTGAATGGGAACCTACTGTTAAGGACAGTCCTTTTGCTTTGTAATTTGTCCTCAGATCCTTAGTAAATGTTGCTAATTTTGAGTTGACTAGTTACCAATAGTTAGCTATGACTTTAACTTAGATTTTATGAGTGTCTTTAGGTACTGCATTAGTAATATTAATAGAAATTTTACAGTACTTGTAGATTTTCTAACAGCTTTTTTTGCAAAAATTTTAAAAGTATCCTCGCTTTTGTAGGATAATTACTCGTGATTAAAGATAAGGTGAAGAGTTTTCTCAATTTTTTACGTAATTTTTTTTCTTATCTCTGTCTGCCTGCCTGGAACTGACGGTAACCTCTACACAACTACCGTCTGGCACTCATCCACTGTTTTCGATTGTCGGCTGTGATTGATATCCAAATTTCTGTGTTTACATCAATGTGGTTACCCATATATATATATTTACCTGTTTCCTTAAATGTTTCCTTTGATGGATC
Source organism: Panulirus argus (assembly GCA_038088735.1). Taxonomy (NCBI): domain Eukaryota; kingdom Metazoa; phylum Arthropoda; class Malacostraca; order Decapoda; family Palinuridae; genus Panulirus; species Panulirus argus. Next base: position 8,921 of record JAYMFT010105585.1, read on the forward strand.
CTCATTTTTCTATTCATTCATATTTTGTTTGAACACAACTGTTTTATTTTCCACAGAGTATCGAGAAATAGTTGCACAAAATAGTTTTCTCAGCAATACCTTGCACATACCATTTATTTTGTATTAGATTTATGTCACTGTAGTTATTATATGTTTTTAGCCATAGGTTTGAGGCTTCAGAAGTAGTGCTTTCAGTGAAAAAACATAGTGTGAAGAGAATATCATTATTGGTCTACTGATGCTAACTAGCCAAGACTTATTTCTGAGTGTATTACATTTGGAAATTATCCAGTAGTCTGTATAACCAAATTGATAATCTTCTCACAAAATCCCATAGTTGGCTTTGCTTTTCTGGTAGTACTTATATATTGGATGTGTTAGTGCTTCTGGTGAATCTGGTCACCTTTGCTTTTCCATTTTTTAGTGACTGCCCCTGCTTCCCAGTTTTAGTTTAGTCTTGGTGTTTCCTTTCATTGGGGTGCGTTTGTAAGGTTAGAATTTCAATTGCAGAAATTCCAGTAAATAACTCCTTATATAGAATATTTGCATTTATTTTATGATTTCTACTGATATCTGCTCATGTAGAAAATATTGCTTTCAGAAAAAGTATTACTGTACATTAGATTTCATCATTAAGCATATATATCAGGTTTGACTGTTGATTTTTACTGGTAAATAAGATTCAGTCGTTCATATGTATATAAGACCTGTCTAACCTAAAACGCACTTATTCTGGTAGGTAGAATAGATAGAGTTACAGAGATATGTTTTCTGTAAACTGTAACTTTCTGTAGTGCTTGAGAAAATTCTAAAACTAGTTTTATTGAGTAGTGATAACAAGATGTTAGTCGATGGTTAATTTTTCTAAGGCTTTCACAACTAAGCTCCCTTTTGATAAGATAATTTGAACTTTTGAATAATAATAGTATTATCAACAATTTTTGACACTTGGCATTTCTTTGCCATTGGTTTTTGGTGACTAAAGTTTTTCCTATTATTGTTTAAGAAATGGACATAAGCATGAGCTCTTTGTTTTTCACTCATCCCTTTCATTGTCTCTTTTCCCTTTGTTTTCCCCAGATCTCCCAGATCAAGTTTAACATTGAAGATTGTAGAATGATTGAAAAGTTCAAAAACATGAAAGGAGCAATTTCCTCTGTAGCAGTAATCACTTTATGATTAAGGGTGACAATGGAATTGATTTTCAAGTGTCTCATTGTAGTGGATACTACTCCACTACAAGAGCTTGATAGTGATGTGTACCCACCAGCATTCAGTCTCTTGGTAAAATCTTAAACATTTAAGAAGAATTTGAAAACTAGATTCTGAAGTTCTTACTTAATGCTTTCAATGAAAAGTTCGAGGAATAGGAATGGTTCTTTCATACCATTTGTTAAGGGCAATTAGCTATTTACAAAAAAGAGCTTGGATGTTATAAGGTGTGTCACTCACCAATGACGTTATTTTATACCACTTGCCTCTAATAGGAGGTAAGCATTGTGAATACCTGCTTCTAAATGTTTTTCAATTAATTTTTACAATTTTTGTCTGCAGTCTCATCAACTCCCAGGTCCTGAAAATCTCGTTCCCCTACAGAAGCAGCAAGCAGAGCTTGAAAAAGAATTAGAGGCACTGCACAACAATGCTGATGGACCTCCTAAAGTGGAGATCTGTCCTCCATCTCCAGGTGGAGAGAGTAAGATGAAGTAAGTCATGTATTTCATAAGTGCATAATATGAAGCTAGTTTAAAGTTGAATAATGATGAACTAGATTTTATTAACCCTCTCTCATGCTTGACAGTGATGTACACAAGTATACCATGTGACCCAGTTGGTGGAAAAGGATCATATTTTACAAAGATTTGCTGTGTTGGACTATTGTGTGATTTAAATGTAGGAATCACCCTGGGACTTTGGATTAACAAGAAATGTGAATGAATTACATGAGATACATTAATCTTTTCAACAATAACTCTTCTTACTTTCATGATCAGTGAAGGAACCCTTTAGTCACTTTTGAAATATTTAACCATGTGCTTGTCACATGCCAAAGTTCCTCAAAAGATAGCTGGTTTAGATCTCATTTGTTGACCATTTTCAGAAAATAATGTCTCCTCTGTGATATGTCTAAACTCTAGCCTGTAACTAATCCATTATGTTTGTATAAACTCCAACCAGTGACTATCTTCCTTTGATTATATAATTGTGATGTCCATATGACAAAAAATTATCCTCCACTTGTAGTTAATTCGCTAATAAATGTATAGAGTCTCAGCTAGTATAGATGTAATGCAAAATCAGTAGGGGTTAAGGTATTTATTTCTATTTCTCTTATAATATGATAAACTCTGTATGCAGGCCACCCCAGGTAAGCATGGGGGATGTAAGTACCTATTTGTAAACACTTATTTAGGCAGTATGCAGCGAAATTTTTTCACTTAAGATGCCCCATCTCACAAATGTTTGATACCATCAAGTTTTTTAAACATCTTTATACTGCTGGCATTCATTTTCATTGCACTGACTACTTTAGTCACATATCACCCTTACACTAAAACAGTGCTTCTTGGCTTCCTTTATAAGAAGCTTGTTTCCTAGCTTTTGTCATGGCATTTGGTGACTTTTTGTCATGGCATTTGGTGACTCTTTGTCATTATATCTCATGAAGAACTGTACACTATAAAGATCATCCTGTTGACTTAAAACTTGAAGGCTGTAGTCTGGTTAACTCTGTACCTTATATCCTTGAAGGTAGGCAGCTTTGTAGCCCTCAGCCTCTCACTGTAACTCAGCTCTGTTAATTTAGGTATCATCTTAGATGCCCTTATCTGAAGTCTCTCAGTTAAAACATTTTTTGTCTTTCTTTTTTTTTAACGTGGTTACCAGGCTAGAGAAACACAATCTAGTTTTGGTTTGATATATTTGCCTAATGTCTGTAGTTGGAAAACTTATGGAAATGATCAGTTGAGTTGGAATTGTAAACCATGTAGAGAACCGCCACTTAATAAACAATTCTCAGCATGGTTTTCGATGAAATTGATCAGGTCAGACAAGTCTACTAGATTTCTTTTATGATATAATCAACATGTATGATAAAAGTAAAGCAGTTGATATTATCTATAGAGATTTTCAAACAGCTTTTGATGAGATCCTACATCAAAGGTGTCTTGTAAAATCCAAGTCATATGGCATTGATGGGATTGTACTTCACTGAATAGGAGATTGGTTAAGTGTCTGTAAACAAAGAGTTGTGATTAATAGTCAAGCCTTAGAATGGTTAGACGTAACAAAAGAGCAGCACAAGAATCAGTCTTGAGACTGGTTCTTTCTCATATATATTAATTATATTAATAATGGGCTGCATTGCAAGATTTCAAAATTCGCTGATGATTTAAAGCTGGGAAATAAACCTACAAATGAACATGAACCTCTACAACTTCAAACTGAAATAGACACACTGATGAACTGAGCTCATAACTGGTAAATAAATTTTTATATTGATAAGGGCAAAGTTTTACATATCGGTAGGGAAACTGAAAAGGCTAGCTACAGCATGAATGCTGTTGAAGTGCAATAGGTCAATAAGGAAAAAGACTTGTGCATAATAATCCCTGGTGACCTAAAACCAAGTAAGCAATGCACAGTGAAAAGAGTGAACAATATTCTTGGATTCATTGGTAGGGCCTTCAAATTAAGTCCAGGGAAATCAACCTTATTCTTTACAGTTCACTGATTCATCCACATCTTGAACATTGTGTTCAGTTTTGGTCACCCTACCTTTAAAAAAAATGACATAGAATGAAGAGATAATAGCATCAACCCACCAAGATGATTCCCAGACTGAGAAACAATTCTTACGAGATCAGATTAAATGCCTTGAATCCATTTAGCGTAGAAAAAAGTTAAAAGGTTATCTTACACAAGTAATCAAAATTGTCATAGGATTTGATAATATTGATCTGACAAGTAACTTAAGACATGATTCATCTGATTTATCTCATAGTAGTGGATACAAACTTATGGGCAAATGTTTTACCTTGAATGAGGAGAAGTACTTTTTCTTCAATAGGATTGTTAACGTATGGAATAATTTGCCAGTTAGTGTGACTGAAAGCAGTACTATAGATATGTTTAAGAATAGATTTGATAAATACTATGCTTCAAGTCCATGACTTGCACTATTTGTACCTCCAAAAAGTCATACTGACAATTTGCAGGGTATACTCTTCAAATTATCTGTATGCCTTTTAACTTTTACCACATTAATATGCGAGTTTCTGATATCATCCAATATCACAAACAGCCTTGAAAGGACCTCGTGGGCTGTTTCCTCTTGAATTCCTTTGTATGCCTTTGTATATATGTTGTGAACAGTTTATGAGACCTTTCCATATCCATCTACTTATCCTTATACTGCATAATTCATTTGAGATTATTCTGCCCCATTACAGAGCAAACTTTTTTTCCCATACAGAATACATGTATATATCATATGTTGATTGTTTAAGGAATGACAGTATAAGTGAGAGGTGTGCTAGCAAGTGGACTGACTGAGAGAGATGATCTGTGCTTGCTGCAGTGGTTCAGTCATGGAAAGGAAGAGGAAAGAGAGACTGAATAAAGGATGAATGTCTCAAAAGTTGGGGAAAGAAGAGGGGGAAGTGGATAACCAGGAAGGATAGATAGACTGACAGAGTAAAGGAGGCTTTTGGTTATCAGGACCTAAACACT
>JAYMFT010105596.1:0-13651 GCA_038088735.1 Panulirus argus
GCATGTGTGTACCGTAGGAGGTGTAGCGTCAGCATGTGTGTACCGTAGGAGGTGTAGCGTCAGCATGTGTGTACCGTAGGAGGTGTAGCGTCAGCATGTGTGTACCGTTGAAGGTTTAGCGTCAGCATGTGTGTACCGTTGAAGGTTTAGCGTCAGTAGATGTTTACTGTGGGAGGTATAGCGTTAGTAGATGTGTAGCGAGGGAGGTGATGTAACCGTCAGTTGGTGCGTAGCATGAGCACATACGTACACAGAGAAAGTGTGTATTACAGCTGACCTTTGTACCAGGAAAATGTGGACTCTCTAGGAGAAAGTTCTTTGACAAGCCAGTATTCCCAGTGATATAGCCTCGCTAAAGGTGACCCTTCTCTCGCGGTGCAAGCTCTTGCAGTCGTAGCCCGGTAACACACACAAATACGGTGTCCGCAAAAAGAGATAACTTGTTCCCCCCCGCCCCATATATTTTCAAAGGCGATATCGCACTTACATTTTACTACTTTATCACCTCTCCTTTGTCTTTGGTTACCATCTGCAAAAGTCTGGGCATGGAACTTGGCAGGGTTCCTGAAGCATTCTAGGTCCATGTGGCAATGTACTGATAAGGAGGTGCAGGAAGCAAACTTGATTTTCATCTGGTTCCAAAAGTTCTCGATTAGGTTAAGGTCTGGGGAGTTCCCATTGCACTCCAGCAGTTTAATATTTTTCTCTGATAACCAATTCATCGCCTTTCTACTAACCTGCATAAAGTGTTCACATCCGTAAACCTCATAAAAAAGGATACAGATGGTCCTCTAGCGCCTTAAGTATTGCTCTCAATTCACTGTAGTGTTTTTACGTAAGAAATACAACTCTCTCCTACCCATTGCATCATTAAAGCCACCCCTGATCATCACACTATCTGGGTCATTTACCGTCTTCACTGTGAAACGAGAGTCATGCCGGCTGTCACCCTCCGGTCTGTTCACCTTCCCCTACCTTAGTCCACTGCTCCCCACTCCAGTCCTTGTAATTTTTTTCACTGCAAATGCGACTCGTTTACGTTTTATTTCCTCTGTAAGCAGGGGTTTGGCAGCTGGCTAGCGGGAGGGAATGTGAGGGTCCTTTTGCAGGCGATGTTGAATGGTTCTTTGAGAGACGTTCCCCAGAAGTTTTAGATAGCTTTTCTTGAGTTCGGCGGCTGAATTGAGGGGTTGGTTCACTCCTTGTCATCGTAGGGGGTTATCTGTAAATCTTGAAGTCTCCCTTGGGCGAGCAAGAATAGGTTTTAGCGGCGAGATGACGTTTTCAGGGACGCTGGCAAGCAGCCGCCTGATCGTGCGTTGTGAACGCCCAGTGAGCCCAGAAATCTCATGGGTTTCTCCTCCTTAGAGAAGCAAGAGTCGTCCATCTTGAAACATGGGTGGAAGAAATGCAAGCGCCGAGAAACGAAATTCCTAAAATGAAGTGGCAGCCAGGAATAGTAAAGAAAGAACTTCCTTCCATAAAGATAGCCTGAAGAACACTGAGGCGGGTTTCTGATGCTCACACTGTTAGAAACACATCTCGACGTCGAGATGTACAATGATTTCACCCTAGGAGCATTAAATATACTTGCACCCACAGTAAACCTTAGCCGTGTAACGCCTCTAAAGATATGTATGGGGGCGCACGATTTTTTTTTTCTGGTCAGTGCATATAGTGGCCTTGAACATGCTCAGGTGTCTTTTCATATTATTTCGTTTATCATGGATTTTCCTCTACAGTTTTCTCTTTGAGATCGAAACTTTTCTTATTTCAGGTATGAAGAACAAGTATCTCAATGATCATGTTCTATTTGGTCTGACCGCAGGTGTATTGTATCCTCTGCACGAGAATTATATATTGTATCCCAGAAGCTTGTTGCTTGCAGTGTATATTGGAAGGTGGGCCTTGTATGCATTTGGTGCAAGTTCTGTCTGCCATTTGATATTTACGTCCGATTGTAGTCTGTTCAGCCACCGCGTGATGGCTTCACTACTCTCACCACTTCATAATCCTATTACCTACTTTATTGATAATTCCTCCTGTCCTCATAAGGATACCCCTAACCTCATTCGTGTCACAACCTTCGTAAATCCTTAAGCTGTTTCATGATATCAGATATCTCATAATCATCTCACGTACCTCATGATAATTTCGTGTCTCATAACCATCTCAGGTACCTGATAGCTATATCACTTACTACATAAATCATGTCGTGTGCTCCTCAATTATCTCATGAATCTCAGTCATCTCATTGTACCTCGTGATCATCTCACATGCCTCATAATCACCGCCTGCCTCATAATCATCTCGCTCACTTCATGATACTTAAACAGCCCCTCCTTACTGATATCACCCAACTTTATCGTACGCGGTTCATCACCTCATGATCATTTCTTCCACGTAGTTTCCCTCATTTGATGACAACTCGCATGACATGATTATCATTTCTCCCACCTCATGATGCCGGCCATAATTATCACTTTACCTACTGTTTTAAAACGCCACATACTCCATCCTTGTTTCGCCTACGCCCGTGTCACTTCAGGCACTCCCGTAAACTGTTCACCTTTTCAGTGTCAATTTACTGCATTCATCCTCACTGCACACCATTCATTCTCCTCTTCATCCGCCCGGCTCATGATTCATTCACTGGCCCATCTACTAAAGCTTGATGCATGACACTGTATTACCATACCGTCAACTTTTTCAATTAAAATTCATGCACTGTTGTTCACTGTGTCATGACGCTCACTGGAGACTGGTAGGCAACCTCAGTACTTGACCCAGGTCCCACTTGTTTTATTTTTCCAAGGTGGGAGTTGAGAGGGGGGGAGCGATCGGGAGTGACCTCACATCTTTACTTTGTTTCGTCAGTAATGGCTGGAAACGTTTAATTGAACTCAGTAATGAGGTTGGTTATGAAAGGCTTGATATTGCCACAGTTGCCAGACTTCAGGTATATGCAAATACAATTAACGCACCAGAAACTAGGTCAAGCCTGGGCGGGATGTGTTTACGCCCACTCAGTTTCCGGGGCTGGGTCACGGTGACCTCTGGCCTTGACCTTAGACTGTTGCCATTGCTAGTGCTTACTTTACAACCTGTTTGTTTATCCGTCGTGAGATATGGCGAGGTTTCAGGTCCTATTGTTTCATCCAGGGTCCTCTCTACTCGTCATGGCTGACCAGCATTCGGAACGCATTTACTGTTATTTATATTTTTGTGTTGGCTTTGGTTTGTGCCTCCTGGTGCCTCTAACTCTGCAGTGTGTGCCCTGCTGCTGGTGTCGTCACCGTGGTGCCAGACCTCACAGAAGGGGGCCATGGTGCTGCTGGCGCAGTATTGATTTTATCCCCTTCATTTGTATTGTCATCACTCTCCATCTGTCAGGTGGTCGCTACCTACCTGGCTAGTTTTCCCTCGCCTGTCTACTGTCTGCGTGATCCATAAAGCGAATGAAAATCGGTCTCCTCATCGTGATGTGTCCGAGTCGAAGTCTGGTGGAGGTGCACTTCCTCCAGGAGAGTAGGGAACTACCATCCATATGTTGCCTCCATTATCCTCACGTGTAGCTTTTCTGTGAGTTATAAAGATGGAAGAGTCCTCCTCTAGTTTGGGGCCTCGAGCAAACAACAGGTATCTAGGGTTGTCGTAACAGCCATCCGCAGAAAGTGTGGAATATCTTGGACCTAAGATAAGTTGTGTGATCACTCGCCCTTTGCGACCGTATTTGTCGCGCGTATTTTCATTCCTTGAAGCCAGCTGTTGTTACCTTGTGGAGACTGGGGGGAATCGAGCACTCTGGTGTACCGCAGTACCAAGAGGACTTCAAGTCGTCTCTGGTTTCTGTAGGTTAATCGTCACCAAACGACACGAGCGAGTCCCACAATTTTCATCTCTTAAGATCAGTGGCCCTGACTGTATGGAGGTACAGACCCACAGAGGTGGCTAGTGCCAAACTTACCCCATCCCTCACGTAGAGGTGAGGGTTTCTCTCTCTCTCCCTCTCTTTTCAGCCTTACTTGGCGAACTATATTGGAGGCGGCTATCGATCTGGCTTTGTTGTGGTGGTGTGCCTGTCATTACCAATACCACTGAGGGCCGGCCGTGCTGATGGTCACGTCACTGGTGTTGTCAGTGGTTTCACCTTACGTGTGGTCGTGTTTGTGATGGGGTTATCCCGGTGGCACACGTCAGGGGTCCCACGTTCTTTGTGGTATATGGTGTCGTTTTCCTCTTGGGCTCCGTCAGGACTGTCATTTTTTTACAGTCCGGGCTGGTGGTGTCATTTTTCTATTAGGCTTGTGTCATGGATGGCACTGTCTTAGGTCCCGAGTATTTAGTGTCACTTATTTCTTGAAGGTGTCAGCAGGAGGGGTCAGGCATGGGGAGAAGCTGTGTATTAAGACACGTAACACTATATTTCCATACAGTGATATTTCCCGGCAGCGAAGCAGATTATACATTTTACTAGATTATCGTATGTATGATCTGAATTTACACAGTGCCATGGGACATTAATGACGCTGGTAGGAAAGTATCGGAGCTAACGTGGTTCGACTGGGTTCGGTCTGCCACTTTGTGTGCAGGACGCATGTCAGGAATCCATGTGTGCGGGGAATTGTCCAAGTTGATCTCACTATTGGGAATGGCATCAGACTGAGAAACATCATTTAAAGCACTCTGAGTCCGCACAAAAATATTTACCGCCCACAAATATATTTTCAAAGGCGAGATGACGGTCTCAGGTAGATACCATCGTTAAATCTGGTCGCTGAGACGTGTTTCAAACGGTGTGAGTACCACCAACCCGCCTCGGTATGCCTCAGGCTATCTCGAGGGAACGATGCTCTTTTTCTCTCTCTTTCAGGTTGCCAATTCACTTTGTAAATTTTGTAAATTTCGCTCCAAGATGGCTTGCTCTTACCTTTCTGTCTGGAAGGAAGAAAATGTGGCACAAGTGAGATTTCCAGTCGCCCTGGGCGCTCAGAACGCACGATCCCTGGGCGGCTGTTTCCTGCAGCGGCTCATTAGTGCCTCGCCTCATTCAGGAGATCAAGAAACTATGGACCTAAAACATGGACCTAGAATACTTCAACACCCTTGCCAGTGTTATGCCCAGACGTCTGCAGATGCTGGTCAAGGCTAAAGGAGGGGAGATGATAAAGTGATAAGATGAAAGTGTGATATCGCCTTTGAAAATGTGTGGGGTGGGGGAAGCAGACAAATATTTTTTTTTTTTTGCGGACACTGTATATCACAATGAAGATATCATCGAAAAGTTTCTGTTTATCCAACAGTTACGGGGTGATAATTCACCAGTTACTGGACGGTAAGCCCAACTTAGTCTGCGAGCTGTGTAAACTGTATTAACTGTTTGTCGTGGGATTGTAACTGTATTGCCTTCTTTCTGTAAGAATGTCACCTTAACCTACATACTGAGCGACGCTGTTGCATTTTTTTTTTCCTAATTTCCACAAAGGTGCACTTATTTACCAGTAATGACTCCATTCGTGCAGTGTCCTGAACACTGTACCCGTCTCTTGCCCAGCGCAAACGAGAACTCTACATTTACTTGATGTTTAAGAGCCGTTAGATCCTCTTGTATCGTTTCAAAACAAAACGTTTGGACGTTTAGTTTCGTAATGTCAGTATCTATCGCGCACTGATTTTATGTGAAGGTGTCACCTATTTGCCTTTCATTTATGTAAGAACATAATACTGGAAAAGTCTGCTCAAAACATAAATTAATAAAACACAACCCATAACCGTCGACGATATCTGGCAACTGTTTCGAGTTTTGAAAGTCACCACATTCGAAACATCGAATGTAGTGACCTTCAAAACTGTTTCCTGTGTTTTATTATATAATGTGTTATAACTGTTTTAAACCCATGCTGTGTGAGGCCTCCCGATCCACGGGGGTCGGATGGCTAGTGTACGACTTGGTGGTGTGGCTCCCAGTGGACTACCCTTATTGCCACCGCAATGGTACTGTTTCTAGTGGCCGTGCGGGCGAGTCATTACACTCTCAGTGTTAAACCTGTCGCTTTGCGGATAAGATGGTCGTGCAGGAAGACTCATCTACATTGCAGCTCGATATTCCATACCACTGTATTTGTGGCCTATGTGAGAAGTATCGAGAGTTAGTTTTTTGTTTTTTCTAATGCTCCCCGCGGCCGACCCGTGGGCCAGAGTCCAAGCCTTCACCTGCAGGAGGTGTCAGCGGCGTTGTGTCTCCAGGTAACGGGCGGTGGGCGGCGGCACGTGAGAGGCGGGGTGCCGCTAGTGTCCCGGTATAATGGGTTTCGTCCCGGGCGTCAGTTTCCGTGCCACTTCTCGGTAATTACTGTTGCCGGGAGATTGGCCACGTCGGACCCAGTCCGGCAAAATAACAGTGATTTTCTACCTGCACCGCCGCACGTGTGGACACCCCTGACATTCTGAGCGGGAAGGGTTGTCTATCCGAGACAGCATTGCATTTTATTTTCATAGATATTTTTCAGTGGTGGTGGAGGAACAAATGATCAGGGAAGAAAATGATGAATTAGAAATTCCATGTCCCTGTTGGTACATTGTGTTGTTTTTGATTCTCACCTCAGTACAGACTTCCGAGATACACTAGTGGTTCGCTATACAAGAATATTTACATCTTCCATTCTGTCCTGTGCTGTGCGAGTCTGCGTTGTGCGGGCTGCGGCACACACACACACACACACACACACACACACCAGCAGCTTGTTGACGTCGTCTTCATTTCAATTTTCAACCCCCGAAATTGATGACAGTGGGTAATGTTTTGATCCAAGCTATTTTATGAAGAGGGTTGTGGGATGGAGAGGGTTCGGTTAGCTAGTGCACTGATTCATGCGAGTTGATGGTAGCAAACTGTCTGTTCCAAAGCTGCCACAAAGCTTGATGGGACAAAGTAACTTGATGTGTGACCTACGGTAGCTCTGTATACGCCTTAGGACCGTTATCCGTCCTTGCTCAGAAGTTATGAATTATAAACCAGATACTCGTTAAACTTTTATGCATCTACTTATAAGCCTAGTTTGGATTTTGTCTTGAGTTACGTTTTAATAAAAGAAACAGTTAACCTGTAAAATATAACTCTGCTCACCAATTAAGGAAAACTCCACCTTTGGCCTTAGAACATATTGAAAATGTTTCTGATGTTCTCGTAAATAATATATCCTTCTGTTTTTACCTCTTTCCCGTTGACTGTGCTGCACTGCAGGCAAGGCAAGTGTTCCGTAGAACACTCCTCTAGTCTTGTCTTTTTAGTGTATAACTTTGGATGCTCAGGTGATCCTGTGTGCAAGTGAGGCCATTCTTCGTTTGTTCCTAACGCTACCTCCCTAAAGCGGGAGAGAGAGTTGGGCACGTGCAAACGTGATGATCACAATGAGGATTAATGATGTTGATAATATCAAACTGGTGATCGTCATCCGAAACAAAGAGGTGAGTCAGCACCAGAGGCTTCTTCGGGGTATTACTATCTTCACCTGTTGGGGGTCACCTGGGAAGCTCCTCCCGTCCACTCTGAAACGACGAACAGGAAATTAGTAAAAAAGAAAAAAAAAAGATACAGACGTATGCTGGCGGCTGTTATGGGGAAATTTCTGGCCGCGTTATAAACTCGGGGAAAAATTTCATAACACGCGCCGGTAGCCCATTTTGCCGGCCATTAGGGCAGCATGACATAGTGATGCGCTCCAGTTTGTGGATGGTACACGACCGTTCCATTGGAATCTGCTTGTGATTATGACTCCCGACACCTTCGAATGTGATACTGTTACATTAGAGGAAGATGTTTTGTCATTATCAGACTTCTTATTTAGCCACCGAGTCGAGAATTATCCACAGATATTTTATGTTTAAAGAAAACGAAATTGGTAAGAAATTTTTGTGCCGGACCCTTGCTGTTACAGGGGCTATGGAGATGAAGGATATCTTTCTTTTCGTGGATAATCCTGGGATACCGGAGAGTGCAGAGGGCATCGCTGCTGCACTGCTGTATAAACCTGGTATTGAGTATCCTAGCATTAACCTGTGACATGGCGGCGTCAGCCTTCTTCCAGTCGTGAGCAAATTTATGAAGATGCAACTGATGTGAACAGGTCCATTCGATTACATACAAGAAATTTTGACGAAACGGTGATGTGACGTGATGTAGCGGTGACGTGATGAATAGTGTAAATCAGTCTTTGTAAGAAAGATACTTTCAGTTGCTTCAACCTGAAATGTCTGTATTTTTGGGAATATTTTCATTATTTTTTTTTCTTTTTGCTTGGTTTCAGCAGTGTCCTGTATACATTTTCTTTTCCTTTCAAGTCATTACGAAACTGTCATAACTTTCCCACCAGTCTCTCCCGCCGGGTTGACAACCCTTCAGCACAGTCAGGGGCTCACCTTCCCGCGTCGCACTCACACATTGTTTTTGAGAACGACTGTGCGACCCGCGAGCACGTCGGTGCGATACTTGGGTATAATCGTGTTCAGGGGACGTAGCGTCGTGCTTAGGATGTTCGAGTAAGTTTTAGGAAAGTTGCTAGTAACACTGGTATTCAGTACCGAGTCCTATGTCTTTTGGGAAGTATTTAAACGTGTGTTCCCTCGCTGTAATATCTGTATTGATATATATATATATATATATATATATATATATATATATATATATATATATATATATATATATATTGTAACCTTGAAGTCACTAAACCGTAATTAGGTAATGGGTGTTTTTCATCTGTATTGCCTCTGATGAATATATCTCGCCGTGAAAATACTTTAGTCAGGTATTTTTCGTTCGCCCCTGTGAAAGGACGCGTCAGTGATAATGTACCGGTGCGCGTCCACACCTTACTTAGGGTTTACATCCGAGTTCACTTCTCAGCCTCTGTGATGATGCACGGTCGCGTAATTCATATGCACATGCGTATTTGATGAGCGCTTCAGCATCCCACCAAAAAGTGGGCCACCCTTAGCTCACATTTCACTCTTCGGAGGCGAACTACGTATTCGGTGATAAATAATTTTTACCTCGATATTATATTTGAAAATTGAAAGAGTTAATGTTTGTAAACTCGTTCGATAAAGCCCGTAATCGACCAAAGTCCTCCTAGCCGTGGGCTGCATTCTGTGGATTACTGGTAATACAGAGACATTAGACGGAGCTAATTATATATTCATGCCCCTAGTCAGTGCACGGGTGTTGCCAGCGCTCGCTACGGCAAATGGGAAATTAGTTAATGCATGACAGTATCAAGAGAGGGGTTTAAATCCACGTTATACTGCCTATTTATGACGCAAATCATAATGGGCATTGTATTTACGATGGAAGCTATTATCTGCCGTGTATTTATATAGTGTAAATCATTGTTTCCAGTGTATTTGTGTTTGAAATCGTTACATTCAAAGTGTTTCTGATGTAAATCGTGATGTATTATGTAGTTATGATGTAACTCGTTATATTCTGTGTATTTGTGGTGTAAATAATTATGTGTTGCTTATTAATGATAAAAATGATTATATACTGTGCATTTATGAGGCAAGTCTTTACATAATGTGTATTTACGATGTAAATTATAATATGCGATCGTTATAATGTAAATTATTATCTATTGTGTCTTTATGATGTAAATCATAATATGTTATGTAATTATGATGATAATCATCATCTGCGGTTTATATAAAACACGTAGCATTATACACATCGTATTTACTGGATAATGTTTTGGACACAAGTACAGTTACTTATAATCTGCCGATGATATTAATACACCTATTAAATCGTAGTTTTATTTTACGAGTTTAAATTACCAGGGGAGTTCATTGTGTCACCGAATAAAAATGAATAATACCTTTATTAATTGTTGGTCACTGAGTATAAAGGAATGTGGAATTTTATCACTATTATATGATGTTTATTTATTGATGCTTGTGTTGGTGAGACGGAAAACCTAGCACGAAATTGATGCGTAAAGGGATTTTATAATCTTACACACACACACAGCATGTCATATTTCTGTAGGTATATCGGCACCACGCAGGCCAGGACACTGTACGTAATCTCGTAATATTCCGGTCTCCTCTAGTCTAATCCGCTTAAGGCCAGCCTCAAGACCAGCAGAGAATCACAACAGATCACCATTGTTGTATCCGCTACACAATGCCGTAAATCCTGCTCAGCGAATAATGTTTTTTCTCCCAGGTAACCCGAGTCCAGCTCTGTTAAGACTTGTTTTTTCTTAGTATATGTTGTTTGTCATTTCATCTTTTATATTTTTTTTTTCAAAATCGTGAGTGTAGAAAATTGATGGTAGTATGTACAGGAATACTACTAATACTACTACTGCTACTTGTACTGCTATTACTGCTGCTACTTTCACTAGTAGTTGTAGTAGAGGGACGAGGAGGGGGAGGGAAGTAGTACCAATAGTAGTAGACGTGTTAGTAATGATTGGCGTGGGTAGTGTGGTAATGATGGTACATATACAAGACTCAGAGGTTGGGGGTGTTCAGTTCCAACGTTTTCTTTCCCCCGTCCATTCTTCAGTTGGCCTTACGTTCTCTGTTATCCTCGACACGTTCTCTACTTTCCTCAGCCGTTCTCTCTTTTCCCGTCTGTTCTTTAAATTTTCTGTAACCTTTCTGTACTTGCCCAAATGTTCTTTACTCTTCCCCATCCTCTCTGTACTTACCCGTATATTCTCCTCTTTCGCCTCGTCCGGTCTCTGCCTGCCGTGCGTGTTGATGATGTTAACCTTGCGTTACCTGATGTTAAATTAACGTCATGGCCCTAATCGATATATATTGTCCGTGGCGGGAGTAATCTGCCTCGTGACGCGTGTGTGATTAATATGTGATTACAGGTCGCCTCTGGATTTCAACTCCCCGAGCACGAAGGTTGGATTCTTGACCACTACGGTACGGCCCTTGAGCCGGACGGGACGACCCTTGGAAATTATATATCTTGGCCTTTGAGGTGACTGACCTTCCAGGGGCGGATCACAGACTACGCCATCATACCAAAAGGATTGTACCGTCGTGATCAAGGGTTGGATTCCCCTGGTCAGGGATGGTACCGTCGTGTGTTCAGAGATCGTACCGTCGCGCTCAGGGGTCTTGCATTGGTGTTCAAGGGCTGTACCGTCGTGTTCAAGGGTCGAAGCGTCGTGTTTAGGGATCGTACCGTCGTGCTAAAGGATCGTGCCGTTGTTTAAGAGGTCAAGGAATTTCTTGGCACTTGGTGAGGCTTCTGTCCTGCATCCAGAACTCTCCTGCTGGCGAATTGTGTTTTCTTAAGATCAGCTGATTTGAGGGTTGTTTTTCTTCTATCACTTTGCGAGGTAATTAGTTCTGCAGTGTAAAGTATGTAGGTCTACAGTGCACGGGATTTAGGTCTACATTGCTTAGTGTTAAGGTCTACAGTTCTTGCTGTCTAGGTCTACAGTGCATGGTATTTAGGTCTACTGTGCGTGGTATTAAGCTTTACAGTGCAATGTATTTAAGTCTACAGTGCACGGTATTTGGGTCTACAGTGCATGGTATCTAGGTCTACTGTGCGTGGTATTTAGGTCTACAGTGCATGGTCTTTAGGTCTACCAGTGCTTGGTATTTAGTTGTACAAAGCAAGGTTCAACTGGAGATTCCAGTCAAGGATGAAACTCCACATCAAGGCCGGGCCTTAATTGAATTATAGACAGGTTAATGAAAAGGAAAAAGACGAGACAAAGGAAAGTATTTATGAGTTTTTGAGTAATGACAAACCGGCCTTTTGAAATATACCAGGTCATCGTTACTGGGAAAGACATGAGAGGGTAGAGTGTTCCAGTCCCTCGACGTGTAGGGAAAGAAGCAGGTATCAAAAAGGCCCAACCTTGAGTTGCCGATTGCCACTCAGTAATCATGTGACGCAGCTGCTTTTTGAGTATTGCATGATTTAGCTAGTGCTGCGGGCACACAAGCAGCCAGCTCTCGGGAGCAAAAGCCTAAATGCTACCCATAGAAGAAAAGTGAACCAACATTGCGGCGTTGGGCAAGTAAGGATGCAGAGCTAGGACCATCCCAGATATGAGAACAGTAACCCAAACAAGGATGGATCAGTCCTATGTATAAACGGAGCAACTCTTCGGAAGAAAAGAAATTTGTACATCTGAGCAGGACTCCCAGTTTCTTAGAGGCAGACTTAGCTGTTTCCACACTGTGGTGTTTCCAAGTAGAGCGGTTGTTATAGTAATGCCATGTATGTTCGTTGAGTCAAGGAGCGGAGTTACAGAACCACCAAAGGAGAGAGGAAAATTGTGAGGAATTTTCGGTAGATAAATCAATTAAACTGGATCTTGGAGGCGTTAAACTTAACCAGATTTCGTCTACTCATCTGAGATATCCTTTCAAATTTTGAGTTTATTGTGTCGAGACCTGATGCAGATCGAAAGAGAGAAGGAGCAGAATTGAAGGATGTGGAGGAATGCAGTGTTGAGTCGTCTGCCTGTGAGTGCATTTGGTTATTTGTGGAGGAAAGGAAATCGTTGATAGAAAGGATAAAAGTGTAGGGATCAGGACAGAACCTTGAGGGACACCGTTGTTGATGGAGGAAGGCGGAGAGGCTGATCCATCAACATCTACGGAGATAGGTCGGCCACAAAGGGAGCAAAGTGAGAGAGGGAAGCCAAAAGAGAGGAGGTAAGAGATAAGGCTCGAATGCCACACCCTGTCAGAAGCTTTGGATATATCAAGGGCAACTACATAGGATTCCCCAAAATCTTTTTTGGGATGATGATCAGACATTAGTAAGATCGGAAAGAATATCACCAGTGGATCTTGCCTTACGGAAGTCATTCTGGTGGCCAGAGAGAAGTCTGTGAGACTCGAGATGTCTGAAGATATGGGAAGTTAGAAGGGACTGAGAAAATTTAGAAATGGTAGATGTCAAAGTAACAGGACGATAGGTAGAGGGGTCAGAACGGTCACCCTTTTTATGGATGGAATGTAAGAACGCATGTTTCCAATAAGAAATTAAAGTTCTGGTCTTTAAACAGAAACGAAACAGACGGACAAGCACAGGTGCAAGTTCAGAGGCACAATTTTAGTACACGGGGATGGATACCATCAGGACCATAAGCCTTGCTTGTGTCCAGAGAAAGAAGTGCTTTTCGGACTGCCCAAAAAGAGATTTCTGGAAGGGGCATAGGATTAGTAAGAGGAGCATCAGGGGGTGAAGGAATTTCATAGTCATCCAAGGCAGAGTTAGAGGAGAAACAGGAACCTAAGAGAGAGACTTTTTCTACGGGAGAGACAGCAGTAGAAGCGTCAGAACAGAAAAGTGGAAGAAAAGTACAGTGACAGAAGTTGTCAGCGATGCCCTTAGCTAAAGACCAGAAAGACCTATCCGTGGATAACGAGGGGCCGGTAATACTACTGCCAGAGCCCTCCTTCTCACTGGCTGTAGAGTCAGGCGGGAACCCGTAGATTCTAAGCGCTCCATCGTTCCGGGGATTAGTGGGTATATGGGCTCTAGGTGTCACACAAAAGTCTTTAGTAAGAAGCTTTTATTCCTCGTTTACATTATATATATATATATATATATATATATATATATATATATATATATATATATATATACACACACACACACACACAC
>JAYMFT010105607.1:0-13651 GCA_038088735.1 Panulirus argus
TAGTATACTCAGGTATGTCGTGTGTGGTATACAGATGTCCGCTCCTTGAAAGTCACTTTATAGTCTTAAACGCTCGTTTAACCCTAGTTTATGTATCCGTTCGTTGAAAGTCACTTCATAGTCTTATATATGCTCGTTAAACCCCAATTTATATCCACTAATCCCCCACACTCGTTGAACCTCAACATATCTCCCTAGTCTCTTGACTCGTTGAACCCCAGCTTATCTCCTTAGTCTCCCAACACTCGTTGAACTACTACTTCCGTATATCCACTGACATCCAACCTTCGTTGAACCAGTTATGAGGAAGGGAAGGCAAGGCAAAGGTAAGAAAGACATGTTACCCAAATAACCCTCGTGGGTTCAGAGGGGGAATATTTCACCCCCTATGTAACGGGACTGGAAGGTTGGTTCTCGCATACCCCCATAGTTATACGGGGACGGTAAACGTCTTATCAATATCGCACATAAGAACGGTTGGCAGAGGGGCCATGGCCCGTCCTGGGTGGGAAGACAGAAGAACTGACCCACCCACTTTCCGGCCCACTGTATGGACGACCCAAAGTGGTGTTCCGTTCCTGGCGTTCCTCCGTTCCTAATGTCTTCCGTGATCGCGCATGCGCACAGGCTAACATCAGCGTATGTAAGTCTTTATTATTTTGTAAAGAACCATAAGGCATCGTGCTGGTTAGAGTGGATGAGGGTAGACCAGTGGTGAGAATTGGACATGTTAGAATTCTTGCTAATCATGAAGATAACTTTTTTCTTTCCGTAATTTTTAAATTTACCAAAAAAAAAAAAAAAAACAAAGACGCGTCCGTACGGCAACACTGGGAAACCCATTAGTCATGCGGGTGGATAGGTGGTGGGGGGAGGGGGCAGGGGGGGAAAGTGGTGGGGGAGGAGGGGGGAACGTGGGGGGGGGGGGGGGTAATGTCGTCGTCAAAGATAACATCCGGAAGTCTAGGTCTATAGGATGGAGGGGGGGGAGGGGAGGGTGTTGATGAGGGGGGAGGTGGTTCTGGTGTTGTTGCCTCCTCCCCATGAACCTCCCCACATCAACCTCCGCCCCATCAACCTCCACGCCAAGCTCCCCCTCTCCCCATAATCCTCCACATCGTCCTATGCACCAACCTCTCGTTAACCTCCCCATCAATCTCCCTCACCAAGCTCTCCTTCCCCACCCCCACAGCCTCCCCACCCAACAACCTCCCCACCCACGAACCCCACCCCACCAACCCACCTCGGGGTCACAGAAAACGCCAGTCAGTCTTCCATCAAATTCCATTTCCCAAAACATTTGTTACAAACATGGAGAGAAATTATTTGAGTGTCGCTGCCTTCAGATTCAACACAAGAAATACTTGTAACTGTTAAGGAACACAAATACTCGTAAAACTGTGAGTATTTAACATTTGTGTGGTTTTTGTATTTGAGGTACACGAGGAAGGAACGTGTTTATTACATGTGCTGAGGAGAACTGTCTTCACTCACTCCCACTCTCCCTCCCGCTGCAGCGCAAGGTTGTCTTCTTCTTTGGCACCAGCGGGTGTATAAAGTGTCAACATGATAAAGCTTCCTGCTCAGGTGAACTTATTGTTACCTGAGTGGTGGGTTTTGTGTGCCGTCGCCCCTCCAGCACGGACGAGTCTTTGGGGGTCGCTTTGTGTGTGCGTGTCGTCGGGAGGAGTTCTTAGTCTGTCCTTACGCCCGTTGGTCTGTCCGTTTATACGTCCGTCCGTCCAAACGTCCGTTGGTCCCTCCGTCCGTCCACACGTCAGTTGGTCTGTTCGTCCACGCGTCCGTCGGTCCTTCCGTCCGTCCACACGTCCTCTGGTCTCTTCGTCCGTCCAGAGGTCCGTTGGTCCGTCCTTCCGCCCCTTCGTTGAGAGTCAGGCCATAGTAACTGGTAGTGCCATGGGGGTTTTGTGGGGTTGGGGGGTTAGGAGTGCCTGTAAGTGCCACTGTGTAGTTGTTCAGGTGGGTCGTGCTGGCACCGGCCCTGGGTGCCACACATGGGGAGGAGGGAAGAGAATGGGTGTCCGCGGAAGAGTGTGGCTGCATGGGGCTCTGGCTGCATGAGGTACAGTTTCAATGGGAGTTCGGCTGTCGTCAGGTGGTGTGGCCTGTCAGATGTTGCCTTATAGCCCAGCGTGGCCCGCACGCTCCTGCTCCTCCTGCTCCTGCTTCTCCTGCTCCTGCTGTGTCTCTGCTGAGCTTCCCTGTACATCTCCTTGACTCCGGGGTTGTCAGGTCTGGTGTGGGAGGTGACCGGTGTTGGAGACCTGGTACCCTGCATGACTCGAAGGTCATATGCGTCCTGACCCCGCCACGTATCTGTGTCCTGTCCCCGCCCCGTGCGTGCCCACCCACCCCCGCCCCGTATCCGTACCCCCCAACCGACCCCGGGATCTCCCAAAGCGTAAATGAATCTAGGGCCCCGTGTCACACCCGTGATGACCCCACTCCTGATAACGAGGAAACAAATCGTTATCAGGAGAGATAAGGAAGTGTGTCATGAGGTGGGAACTTCCCCACGTTCCCTCAAGACACGCGCCAGAGAGCGTCCTCAGAAACAGAATTCTGGCGCCGTTGGTTCCAAACGGCTCTTTTGGTCAACGGCGAGCAACTCAGCTGGTTGGACCCAGCCCGAAATATTGGGGGTGGTGAATTCAAGATCTCCCAAGACCACGAAAGGTAGACACCCGTACGCACGTGTGTATAAAACGCAGTACCGAGTCCGAGCGCTGCCAAGGCGTATGCCGCCGTACCTGAGTCCTGTCTGTATGGTATGTTGATTGAGTCTCCGTTATGTTATTCATCAGTTGGAAGTCCCCAGGTGGTCCGCTCTGCCTGCTCGGAGCCAGCGAGCGAATTCCGCTGTGTGTGTGTGTGTGTGTGTGTGCGTGTGCCTTCGAGAACGCGCATGACCATCGGCCATGAATCATAACAGTGCATGACTTTGCCTTGATTAATGGGATCTTGATTACTCCCGCGGTGCATGACATTACAGCCTTGAACCCCTGTAGTTTGCAAGCGCTGGGGTTCCCGTGGGTTGGAACCCGGGTTTAGTCAGAGCTTCAGGGTTCGTTCGTTGTGTGTTGTTTTGTTAACGGACGCACATAGACCGACCAGGCTTCGTTACGCGTTACGTCAGTGTCTGTAATAACGTCACGAAAGGTCCTGAGTGGCCACAGCATTGTATGTATGTATGTATGTATGTAGGTATGTAGGTATGTTTATCTTGCCCTGTACATGTGCACTCTTGTGTACATTGCCGGCTGTACCGTAAGATCACGGCCTTGGGAACCAATAGTGTACATCTCCAGGGCTTTGAGACGAGCCTCGCAAAGTACGAGAAAGAGAATTTACAAGTATGTTACAAGTGAAAGTTATGTGTCCATTACCAACAGGTTGTGTGGCTATGTTTTACAGACAGATGGATTGTATTGACCTGACCCCCATGACCGGCCAGGTCAGCCCACACCTGACCTCATCCCTCGGCTGGCCAGTTCAACCCATTTCTGACCTCTTCCCATGACTTGCTAGTCCATCCCACTCGTGACCTCACCCCGTGACTGGTAAAATCATTCCACGCCTGACTCACCCCATAATTGACTAGATTAGCCCAGGTCTGACCTAACCCCCCCATGACTGGTTAGGTCAGCTCCAAATCTGACCTGACCCCCATGACAGGTCAGGACTTGTATACTTTTTCATACAGCGTTACACACGGTGGCCTCTTTTTTTTCAATTACCCTGTCTTTATTATTGCTCTCACACCCACGTACATAGGTTCTTCTGTACATTCCTCCTCCCATGGCACACTCCATAAATTCCTGTCCTCCCACGTAGCATAGTATGCCTCCTCATGTACCAATTGGCCTCCTGTAAACTGTCCTTTCCATGTACTCCCGTGCCATGTATGCCCCATGCGACGCCCCCTGGACATGTCCCCATTTACCTTTTTCTCCCCAACCCCTATGCTGTGGGGCGCCCCACGGTGGGTGTGGCGTCTGGCCAGTGTCACATATGGAGGGACGCGTGCGGGGCCCGCCTCTCCTGCCTGACCTCGCTCTAGCCGTGTAACGCAGTGCCAAGCTGGCTGGGTCCTCCCCTCTGTCGGTGCCGCCCCTTCGAGGTGCCAGGGGGAGAGATGGCAGCGCCCCATCAGGTGTCCAGGTTGCCCCTTTTGTCTTCAGTGCTCTTGGGCCATTCGCCACGTCTTCTGGTCTCTAGTTCAGTGGGAATCTGATGCGTCTGTGTCATCTGTCCGTTCGTCTGCCTGGCTGGCTGTTCGTAGGTCGATGGGAATGTGCTGAGGGCAGACGGCCTTCCTGGACCTCCGTATCGTATACATGTTGTACAGTTTTGCCTTCCTCGGTTGGTATTAGGATTGTGTCCCCATGCGTCCACCACACCGCCTCTCCTGCCACATCGCCTGCAACGCACCGCCATCTGAAGAGGGGTCCAGGTCATCGCGCCCAGGGGTCGTGCCGTTGTGTCCAAGGGTCGCACCAACCAGCTCAAGGCTCGTCCCTTCGTGCTGAGAACGTTAATTGTGGGAGTGCATGAATATGGAAATAGTTGGTATAGCACAATACGACGCACATGGAGGTAAAACGCTGGACGTTGTCAGTTCCACGTGTGCTCATATGGGCTTGAGACAGCATAGAACTTGGGTCGTATGTGTACATATAAGGAAGAGCTCCGAGAGGGGATCATAGCACCTCCAGAGCGCTTGTAAATTGGTCGACTGGGCGAGGTGACTAGATGTGGGAGTGACTGTTTTGGGGGGGCAACTGCTGCTGCTGCTGGAACTAGGGATTGAGGGATAAAGGGGGACTTGAATGAGAGTTAGGGGAGGCCAAAGGGGCAGTAGTGGAGCAAGTTGTTGAGAGGTGAGGGGGGTGGGTAGGAAGGAGGGACAGGTGGCTTGGCGGGTCAGCCGGAGGGAGGGAGGTGGGAAGGGGAAGGAGGGGGGTAGGTGGGTAGGTAGGTACGTGCTGGAGATGTGTGGAGACGGGCCAAGTGCTGAGGGGCAGGTCCGCGGTATAATGAGGGCCCTGGCCCCCGCAAGGCCCGCTCCAGGACCCGCCACCGCAACGTCCATGGAAAACCAGGAGCCGAACGAGAAGAGACTGGATGGCCAGGACAGTAGCTCGGCGAAGCCTGAAGGCTCGAGTCCACCTTGGGGTGAATACAGTGAGGAACGCATGTTGCCATACAGATAGATAAATGCCAATAAGTACCATTTGCAAATGACAGAGAACGGTTGTTTTCAGCCTTACTGGTATTTAGATTTCTTGACCCCCTCCTGGAGTCAAGTGGCCAGTTTGCACGCCGATCACATTAGTTAGAGGAGTCACTGACTGCGCCTAGTCCTTCACTGTGGTGTATTTTTGTTTACGTGTCGCGTCTTGATGATCTGCTTTTTTTTTTGTGTGTGTGTGTGTGTGTGATCGTTCAAACGTTCCTCTGACTTGGTGGTGGTGGTGGTGGAGCAGGTCGTTGGAGAGGTGGTGTTGAGAGGGAGCAGAGGAGGGGGATGTGCATGTGTGTGTGTGTGTGTGTGTGTGTGTGTGTGTGTTGGGGGTGTGGGGGATGGAGGGGGGGGAGGGGTCTGGACTTGTCCAGCTGTGGTTGGGTCAGGTTTGTTGTGCTGTAGGCTGTCCAGCCTGGCATGGCCTGTGTGTGTGTGTGTGTATGTTGCGAGAGAGAGAAAATTTTATACACACACACACACACACACACCTGTGTGTGTTTGCATTGGGTGTCGAAACCCTGTGAATTGTTTACCCCCGATGAGGCGAATTTAAAGAAGGTACCCGTTCGTCGGCCAACCCTCAGAGAAGAGGAGGATGAACAGCTGGCCCGGCTGTGGGACCGGGCTGCCCTGCTCGAACTCGGCCCCCCCCCCCCGCGCGCGTGACAATAATGATAATGATAATTTGTTCTTCCTCAGGGCCTGGTTGGTGGTAGGGTCACCAAAGCGTCAAGTACATTTCTTAATGAAATTCATGACGTTTACAAAGTCCGCCGCCCTCTGCGTTAACTTATTAAAGTTCAGAGTTGCAGAAGAGGCCTTTATAAAAAGGGCCTGTCATGTCGAGCGGCGCTCAGACGAGTGCCAACACTTGCTCAGGGCTGGGGGAAGTCGACAGCCACTGTTGTTAATGGGGAGGGGGGGTTACTGTGTGTGCATGAAGGCGCAGTCCCATTGGTGCACATGGTGTGTGTGTGTGTGTGTGTGTTTGATTTTGGGATCCATGTGGCAGACACATGTGTACCGATCGGTAGTACATTAGTACACCAGACTACCAGTCTCTGTAGTACATTAGCACATCAAAGTACCAAGTCTATTGATGTACATTTGAGCTTATGTTTGTGTACACCCATCTGTTGTACATAAGTACATTACTGTACACGTCTAGCACGTCGTTACATTACCGTACACTGGCATGTCGTGCAGTACATAAGTACAACAAAGCCTGGTCTTCCTTGGTAACCTTAGAAATGTCACTTAGATATAGATTTAGAAAATTAGCGCAGGGACAGACACGGCGTGAAAAGTATAGATTTTTAACACACACATGACAGAAGAAATTTAAAATACCACTGTGTAATTTTCATAAGATATTAGGTTTTTTTTTTCCATTTATACGAACAGGAAAAATTTAAGACGTGTGACGTCTCGAACATGTATTCATTGATGGCGTCATGCGGTGTCTCACCGATAACACAGATACAGGTTATCTTAACTCCGTTATGACGGACTTTGGTTCTGTGTTATGAGGTCAGTGGGGTTATGAGGTGACCTGCATCCGGTTAACTGAGGTTTGGAAATAGGCTGGAGTCCGGATAAGTGGATACCGGCAAAACGGACTCAGTGGGCCGAAGTGAACGGTGTTCCGATGCGTGTGGAGATGATTCCTGTGGTTGTGCCACATGGCCAGCACGTGGTGGTGGTGGTGGCGGTGGCCCAAGCAGCACGTGGTGGTGGGCACGTGCTGTTGTTGGTCTTGGAGGGGTCTGAGTTGGAGTTAGAGGGGTTGGAGTTGGGGGCCTGGACCGCCCTCCAACATCCGGTCGCATGGCAATGTAACCGTCTCGCTGCTTCTGCCTCGCTCTACCTTCCTCCTTCTTAAGCTGATGGAGTGGGGTTGGGGTGTTATGTTAAAGCTTAGGCAGCAGTTAAGCTTTGGGTAGTTCCAGCTTCTTCGACTCAGCTATAGCTTCCACCCACTTATGTAGCTTCCTGACAGCAATAGCCTTAGCGTTACTGTTGTTGCTGTGATAAGGTTAGTATATATATATATATATATATATATATATATATATATATATATATATATATATATATATATTGCCAGGCGTGTATACATACAGACCTTCCCCTGATTGGCTGGTGCTGACTTTTGGCTCCGCCTCTTTCGACAACGTCACCACCAGCTTTCCCGCCGCTTTTGACGGAGGAGCTTTTCCTGATTGCTTATTACGTTATTTTCTTGCTTTCCTTTTCCCCTTATCTAAGCCTGTGTGGCTTCACGCCGCTTTGTGCTCGTACGGCCTCTTCTGCAAGCGACGTACCGACTCTCTCCGTGATGAACGGCAGTACATCTACTGACACGGTATCACTACTCTCTTCTTTGACAGCTTGTTTTTTCTACTTTCCCGTTTTCGCCATGTCGCTTATCTGGCATGAGGCCAGGATAGTCCACAAAGGCTTGGTTGGATAAGGCAGGGTGAGGAAAGCAGTCGAAGCAGCGTATGAATAGCGACAAAATAACGTAGTCGAATGTCTGGAAGGGATTCCTCCGCTTGTCCAAAGCGGCGGGAAAAACCGGTGGTGACGTCAGCGAAAGAGGCGGAGCTGCGGTCGGGCACCGGCCAATCGGGGGGAAGAAGATCCATACAGACGCCCGGCAAGGTTAGAAAATTGATTTTCATTTAAAACAATGTATTCCTGTCCCCTTGCTGTCAGTCTGTGTGTGAGCGAGGCGACTCTAAGCCAAAGAAACGTTACAGAATAAAATTCCACTCGCTGCTTCCTGTGTTTTCCAACCGTCATGATCCACTTGCTTGTCAATATGGATTCAGAAACCAATTGATTTATGCAGACTAAGAGTGCGTAACCCTTTGTCCACGAAGGGAGCAGTCCTTAAGCCACGGAAGGAGACAAAAACGCCCAAACATACTGCTACACAACACAACAGGGCGTCAGATCCTCTCGGGTGGAATAATCCCAGAAACATCGAACATATAGCCTGTGTGTCTGTGTTTGTGTCTGTGTCTGTCTGTCTTTCTGTACCTTAGGATATCCTTAGATGATAATCTTCGTATTTGCTGAGTCTGTAAGACAATGCCAAGTTACGGGCGTCGTGCTATGAGCTCTCTCACATCTACGTACAGAATGTATGTACATGTCAGGCAGTGAGTTTGTGTGTGTGTCTGGGGAGGGGTGTGGGGGTGATGGGGTGGGGAGCTGTAGGATGAGGCAGGAGAGCAGGACGTGCAGGAATGCTGGCTGGCTCCTACTACCCCCCGGCCCCCCTGCCTCCTGCAAGGACGCCATCAGTCCTTACCCTCCCCACACACCCCCCGCCCATCGCTCCCCCCTCCCCTCCCCACACCACCGGACTCCACCGCCTCTCCCTCCCCCACCCCCACCCCGTCTGGGGGGTCACGCCCCTCACCGCCAGCTGCAGTAGGAGCACCATTAGGAGGAGGCTTCAGTACTTAAGGGGATGAGGACGCGGTGCTAGTGTAGAGCACATGTTTCTGTTTGTCTGGCTGGCACGTGGCGACGCACGTACGCCGCACGCGTGTGCCGTCGTGTTGACCCAACGTGTCCGGCAGAGGGAGCTGACGGAGGCGGGTCCAGCGCATTTAGCATCCGGGAGGTCGGTCGGCGCTCTCGTCGGATGCAGGGATCCGACGTAAACCTCTTTGCGCGACGTTGTTGGCCCGGGACATGCATGACTTGTGGGTCAGGTGTGTGAGAGTGATAAGACGTGTGAGAGTGATGAGACATGTGAGAGTGAGTGATGAGACGTGTGAGAGTGTGGTGGTGGTGGTGGTGAGGAATGGGAATATAGGGTGGGGGGGGCACGTGTGTGAGAGTTTGTGGAGGCGTGTTAGAGTGGAAAGGAGTGTTAGAGTGTAGTGAGAGTGTGTGGGAGAGCGTGTGGTCGGGAGAGGCGTAGTGGTGTGGTGTGTTGAGGTAAGGTAATGATGGGGTCTTGACACCACCGTCACTTGGCTGCGTTCTCGCGGGTCCTGGGTCGTTGACCCGTTGCATCTGATACATCATACAACAGAAGTTATGCAATTTATACAGCCTGTGCGGTTGCAGTTTATACAATTCATACAGCGACGTCAGGTAAGGCATACACCGTCATGTTGGTGCGTCGAGAACGTGTGTGTGTGTGTGTTTGTGTGTATGTGTGTGTGTGTGTGTGTGTGTGTGTGTGTGTCTGCGTGCGTGCGCCCTGGGAGGCAGGTAGTGTGGGTGAGGAGAGAGAAAATGCCAAGAAAACTGCCCGAGTCGACTGGTCTAAACTGTAGTAAACAGCCTGGCTGGTCGATGAGCTAGCCATCCAGCCTAGGCTAAACCGACGACACACACACACACACACACACACACACCAGGAGGAGGAAGAGGAGGAGGAGGAGGAGGACAGGTCAGCAACTTGTACTGGTTAATTGAGGGCCGCCACACCACACCTGCCCCTACTAGCTACCTAGCCAGCCAGCCAGCCAACCCTTTTGCCCACTACCCCTCCCCCCACAGATACTGGATTTGTTGACCTTGCTCCTACCCCTACCTCTTCCCCATACCCTCCTCTCCAACCCCTCCTCCCCACCAGACTCCCCTACAAGACGGGAGGCGGCAGCGTAAGGCTGAGAAACCTTAAGGAGGAAGATACTGGCTCAGCCCAGAGTATGTGTTCATGCCATATAAACTCGGCCCCCTCGATGCATCGAAGTCTCCCTGCTGCCTCTTGCCCCGGAGGGGGGCCGGGGGCCGCCTGCCAGCGCCCCGCCCCGCCAGCAGCCTCCGGTGATTTATTGATACATAGGGGTTTGTGTCCTGCTGGTGAAGTCTCGCGAGGGAGATAGAGAGAAGGAGAGACAGAGGGCGAGACAGGAGTTCTTAGCTACGTTGCGGAGCTCTTCGTCTTTGCCTTCGTCAGCAGATGTCCTCGACCACCTCCTGTCCAGGCGCCTCGTAAATTTCTCGGGCTCGATCGCCCCCAGGGGGACTCGTACGTCATCGCGGACCACACACCGGTGATGGTGGGTCTCGTCTTTGTCTTCGGCGTTGGGTTCCTATCCTGGATACTTGTGTTCGGTGCCCCCCCCCCCTCTCTCTCTCTCTCTCTCTCTCTCTCTCTCTCTCTCTCTCTCTCTCTGATACGTTTCATGGAATTCTCTTGTAGACTGGACTCATATTTTTCCAGCACTGTGACGTGTCTGGTCTTGGTAGGTTCCTGTAAATTCCCTCTGTTGTCTCTTGCCGTGCAGTCATTTGCCATACACCTTTCCTTTCGTTTTAGACATTGTAATTCAAGATCTCTCAGTCTCTCATTTTAATGTATGTGTTCCATTCCCTTAGCCTTGTGAAATCGTTCCGAATTTCCCTCCTTATGTGTTTCGCGTGCTAGATGGCCACACAACACAGTGTTGGCCCAATTTGTCTCGTACGTAAACATTGGAATACTTTGATCACCATCTCTGTATCATTACCATTTTCACTCGCCCAAGCGAGTGAGAGATAGTTAAATACATAGGTAGTGAGAGATGGGAAGAGAGATCATTTATTTATGGGTTCTCACGATGAGATTTTGCCAAAAAAGGACAGGGCCGAGGGCTGTGGCTATGGGGCCAGCGCGTAGCGCTCACCGTAGGGAAAACTAGAGTCATGGAAGGACGAATCGGGTGTGTTACGTGTTACGTTTCAAGTGTCACGTGTGAGATGGAATGCAGGTGGATTGAGAGACCGGCAGCCCAAACGTGTGTGTTGGTGAGGCAGAAAGGAGAAGAAAAAGACAGCTACTCAAGTCAGGGTTTCCTTCCTCTGACCCAAGTGGCTGTCTCTCTCTCTGCCTCACCCACGCGTGGGCTGCTGACTGTCAGGCTGTCAGTCCACAGCCGTCAGATCAAACCCTCGTCTCACACGTAACGCCTGACAGCAAGTAACTCACACCCTCACTCGTGCTTCCCGACTCCAGGTTTTCCTTAGGGTGAGCACTGTTGCCTTTTTTTTTTAGGCAAAAATCTCGCCGTTAAGTATTCGTCAAGTATTCTGTCTCTACGTCAGCTCCATCCTCACTACGCGGTATTCTCGGAGAGAGAGAGAGAGAGAGAGAGAGAGATTGAGTTTGCTGTAGGCTGTGTAGTATTTATGTCACGATGATGAGGCCGTGGCTTAGAGGTGTAGTGAGTTGGGGAGAGATATAGAGTGGTAGAGGCCGGGGCGGGGAGAGAGATAGAGAGAGTGAGTGACTGAGAGGCTGGGGTGAGGAGTGAGAGACCAGGGTAGGGGGAGAGGTATGGCTGGGGCCGACCTTGTATGTGGCCAGATTATTGCCTCGCTGCTGCCCTCCCCTCCCATCCCCTCCCCAGGCCATAGCCGCCGCACCCATGCTGGTGTACATGTACTCGTAACACCCGTGCACACGCTGCACGTAAGCGTGTAAAAAACCCTCTCAAGACCTGTACGCAGATCCGTGGTGGATGATAATGTCCACACGAACGTAATGTTGTGATGACGTGAGTTACTCAGTTACTCACATGGGTTGTGCTGAGCGAGTGTACGTACACTTGGGTATTGAGCTGGTATGTGCTCTTGAACACTCTGCAGATGAGTGCAAACTCTGATACACTTACACTCTTGTACACCTTCGACTGTGAGTCTTGTCTTTAACCTCCGGAGCTCAGTCCGAGACGCAAGTACGGTTCTGCCCCGCCTCCTCACTGCTGCTTAACGCTTGCATGCCCAGACATACACACACACACACACACACACACATACCACATACACATAAACACCTTCGAACTCAGTGAAGGGATAGGTTATAGTGGGACACACTCCAGACCTCAGTGGGAGGGGGAGGTTAGAGGCGGCGGTCCACCCCCACACTCCAATGCAGGGGGGGGGGGTGAGGTGCGCGTGTAGGGGGAACCCCAGACATGCCATTGGTCGTGGTCCCGTCGAGAGGCTTAGGTCACCGCTGGCAATGGCCAGTTGTGCCAGGCGGCCTCACTCGCCCCCTTGTGCCCGAACTGTGTGTGGATGGCAGAGGTACAGCTTTCCCTCCCTCCCTCCCTCCCTCCCTCCCTCCCTCCCTTCCTTCCTACCTCCCTCCCTTTGTGCTAAGGGAGCTTACTCCTTCAAGGGTGTGTGTGTGTGTGTGTGTGTGTGTGTGTGTGTGTGTATGTGTGAATAAAGACTTAGTACACATTTGCGAGGTTGATTAAGAGACGGGGTAACACACGAGCATAAAACTTTATCCCCGTAACACATAGATAATAATCACACACACACACACACACACACACACTGTGTCCCGTGTGGAACAGTTCTCTTCCATCACGGAGTACTGCGTGTGGTTCTTAACCCTTCCAGAAGCAAGTGGTTCGCAGTCTCACGGCCCCGTATAGCCAGGATGTTGCTGTGTGTTTACAACGATGTTCTGCATACACACGACGAACGAACTTTCTCGTTTCATAACGTACGCTACGTTGGAAATGGCCTGGTCGAGGGGTTGGGGGGAGAGGGCTTAAGTAGGCGGTTTGTGGAGGGTCCGTGTAGGCCTGTTGCGGGCCACGGCCTCAAATAGCCAGACGGACCAGAGAAGCTTGGTATCGCACCAAATGAGGGGTTAGAAACGAGCCGCCCCCCCCCCCTGCTCTCAAAAAAAGTAATAATCCTCTCAATTCTTACCGTACCCGTGAATTACTGTGATGTAACTGTACCGTAAGAATACATCCCCCAGGGCATGTAATCACCACCCCTTCCCCGCAACCTCTCCTCCCCAGGTCTCTCAGGGAGAAAGTTCCGGGTCTCATTTAGTCCAACCTTTTGATGTAAATGTCTCTAGGTCCTTCGCCTCAATTTTTCCACCTAGCCCAAAGGTTTTTGAGACGTACCAGACCTCGGGCGTCACACAGCCCGGCTTCCATGTCTCACGTGTACTTTATAGACCAGGTTTCCATGTTCCAGGGCCGTTCTAGGGCCCTGGATCGGGGGTTTCCAGGTCCCAAGGGAAGTTCTCAGGGCCCTGGCTATAAGGGGTGTCCTCCAGGTCCCAGACGGTGCATTGTAAAGGGCGCATGGATGACCTGGTTCCGTGAGGGGCGTGGAGTGACCCAGCCGTGCCCGGGGTCAAGGGTCACATGCCTGGCTGGCTGGCTGGCGTCCTTTTACTGGGGTTGGAACCTCGCAGGCACTGGGGAGGGAGTCGGGTAAGGGAGAGGAAGTGGTCTGTAGTGAAGGAAGTAGGGTAGGGAGAAGTGGGTTTGTAGGAATGATGAAACAGAAAGGTGGAAATAAGGAATATAGAATTAGCAGTAACCATATATATATATATATATATATATATATATATATATATATATATATATATATATATATATATATATATAT
>JAYMFT010105618.1:0-13650 GCA_038088735.1 Panulirus argus
GAAAGCAAAACTTGGGAAAAGGGGTGCAGAGATGGAGTGTGGGTTTGAGATATGGTGGCTAGTGGCAAGCCTGTTTGCGGATGATACTGTGTTGTTTGCTGAGAGCGAAGAGGAGTTGCAGAAGGTTGTAAGTGTGTTTTATGATGTGTATAGATGTTGGCGATTGAATGTAAATGCAACTAAAAGTAAAGTAATGGTGTTTG
Source organism: Panulirus argus (assembly GCA_038088735.1). Lineage (NCBI taxonomy): Eukaryota > Metazoa > Arthropoda > Malacostraca > Decapoda > Palinuridae > Panulirus > Panulirus argus. The sequence continues at coordinate 204 of JAYMFT010105618.1, forward strand.
AAAGGAAACAGAGTGAAAGTACAGATTTTGCAAAGCCGTATAGAGTGAAAGAAGAAAGTGTACTCACTTGTGCTTTGGATATGAGGAGAAAACGACTGGAAGAAATTAGAGAATTTAAGTATCTAGGAGCTGTCTTGGGTAAGTATGGTGATATCGAAGGAGAGATAAGGGAAAGAGCAGTACAGGGTTGAAGAGTCACTGGGTCTCTTAATAGAATAATGAAGGGTATAGGTGTAAGTATGAAAGTGAAGAAAGGATTAAGGGACAGCATAGTCCTAATCCTGACCTATGCATCCAAAACATCGACATGGAATGAGTCACTGAGGCCAAGAATCCAGGCTGTGGAAATGATCTATTTGAGAAGAGTATGTGGTGTGACTAGATGGAATGAGGAAAGAAATGAAAGAGTGTATGAGAGATGTGGTATGGCAAGGAACTCAAATGGAGTGAATTGTGGAATGATAGAATGAGTGAAACGTAATACTTTGAGGTGGTTTGGGCAAGTGTTAAAGAACGCAAACCTGGGAGTATACGAGGAGAGTGTATGATGATACAGCTAGAGGGGTTGGTGTGAGTGGAAGACCACCTGTGACATGGCAAAAAGGGAGGAGGAAGAGAAATAGTGGAAGAATGCATGGAATGGTGTATGTGAGGGAGGCATGTAAGGACGTGGATAAGTGACGTGGATAAGCGGAGACTCTTTTGCTGTGGCCACCCCATGACAGAAGTTCGCAGAGAGAACGGGCTTCAGAGATATAGATAGGTAGATTGATAGGCACGCAAAGCATGACGTTTGACTATCCTATCTCTTTTGAATATCAAACTATTTTGTGCTAAGAACTCATCTCTTGAACAAAAATAAGGCAGTGACTGGTTACAGGCTATCCAGCAATTAGGATTTTAAAAAACAAATTCTTTTTATCTACTCCAGACACTCCGGTCTGATGGGCAGGAAAGATGCCATGTTTAACGTTTGTCCTCCTTCATTCTCTAGTAAGTGCGTTAGTGACAGAAAATCTCCAGTGTGCACATACCTCCCAGGCTGATACTCCAATTCTCTATCATGCTGGTGAGCTTGGAGCAACAGTCCTTGCAGTCGCTTTGGTGGTTTGTCAAGAGATGTTTTAATGATATTCTGTAGAGGTTTACGGTCACTCATTATTTTGGTCAGTCTCCCAAATGTATACTGATGGAACTTTATTAGGGTAAATACAGCTGCTAGCATCTCCTTCTTTATCTAAGCAAACCTGGTCTCTGTAGGAGTCAATGCTCCGCTTTCATGAGACTGACTATCATCACACTGAATAACACGTAGTTTGCTTTGGTCAAAGAAAGCTCACACTGGAGAGATGTCACTAAATGCTTGACCTTGTCTAGAGGTTCCTCCTGTTCTCTTTCCCACTGCCATTCAACACTTTGATACATAGGTTCCATTACATTGGACAATTTAGGTAAGAATCTAGTTAAATATCTCACCTTGCCTGCTAATCACTGTACCTTTGTCACATTTTGTGGAGGTTTCATTACAATGAATGTTTTCATATCAGGATCAGGTTTCAAACCATACATAGAAATCCTAAAAAAGAACTCTTAGACTTCTTCAATTCTGTCTTACAATTGCTGAGCTTGATCCCTTGCTTCCTACATCTGTCTAACAGTTTACGCACATTACTATCATGATGACTGTTACCTAATACATCATTGTCTCCAGTGCCATAGCTAATATGTCATCGTCTACACATACAACTCTTTTCAGACCTTTTAGAATAATTCACTGCTCACAGCTAAGCCACTCATACCCTCCGAGTGGTGTCTAGAATATAGTGAGATAGCATGATTGATCATCTAGTACACAGTGTCAATAACCATTTCTCAAATCAAACTTTGAAAGGTTAGGTAATATATCATCAGTTACTGGTAGTGGTTGTATTTCTCTTATCAGGTATTTGTTCAGTGCCTGTGGATCAATGTAAATTCTAGTGTCACCTGATTTTTTTGCTTCCAATAACCTTATGACTTACCCATTCCGTTGGTTCCTCCACATTGGCTATGACTTTTATTTTACCATGATTTACTAAGCTTTTTAGTAATCATTTGTTTAACACAGATTGGCACTCTACATGATGATATTGCTGCTGAATTAGATGATGGATCAAAAATTAGTTTAACAACAGATAATATCCCAGCTCTTTTGAAAACACATCACTGTAATTTGAGAACATATGTTGAGCTCCACTAATATTTTCATAATTCACAGTTTTCAGATTCATTTCTTCTGATGCTCTTTTAACCAAGATTGTTACAAGATCCTTTTCTACATAAATAAACTGCAGAAGATTTCTATTTAGTGTTACAATTGACAATAACAATTATACACTTTCTCAATGAGCTACTCTTAACAGAATTCCACATGGCCAACACTATCACATGGCTTTAACTGTTTATTGAGGAATAACATGTATGCTAGCACCACAGTCATCTTGAAATTTCACCTTCTTACCGCCTACCTCCATGGCAGTCATGATGGCCTTGTCTCTGCATCATGGTAAAAGCCTCATAACATCCTGGACACCGGGGTTGTGTTCTGTGTCTGCAGCCACTTGAATACCATTGCCCATGCTTTTAGAACCTTCTCTGGTTTTGATCTGCATTTACTTGCAAAGTGATTTTTCTTGCACATGCTGCAGGTCTTACCATATGCAGGGCATTCTTCTTCCTTCCAAATACTTTTTTTTTTTCAAAGTAATTGCCATCCCTCATGGGTGTGTGTCCAGGTGTGATCGTCAAATTAGATGTCTTCATTTCATTTTGTCTTCGTGTGTTTCTTCATTGTCACCTTTTAGACAGCATCCAGTCCTTTACTGTGACATACTGCCATCTGCATCTTTAATGCTTGTTGTGTCACACAGATTTTGATAGTTGCATCAAAAGTAAGGTCATTTTCTTTAAGGAATTTTTTCACGAAGACAGTCATCTGAGCATCCAAGGGCTAATTGAACTCTCATCTCATTTTCTTTCTGATCTCCATACTTAAATTCCCTGCGTAGAAGCCTGAGTCTGGTGATTAATGAATCTAGAGATTCTCCTGTTTGTTGCACACACTTTTGAAATCTATACCTGTCAGGCATTATATTCTTCTTTTGGGCAAAATACACATGAAATGTGGCATGTATATTATGTAGCGCTGTACTGGGTTAGGCTGGTTATCTACTGGTGTTGGTAGCTCGGATGAATTATGCCTGTCTAGTAATTCATCTCTTCCCAGGGTTAGTTGTAGTGCATCCTTCTCCTCACCAGGTTTCTTCTTAAAACCTGTTGCTAGAACATAGAGATTATATATTTTCAAAGTAAAGGTCACTTACATTCTTGTGGATGTCAGAAAATTAGCTGCTTTCTTTTAGAAAATTTACTATGATAGACTGTAATTAACATGAATATTGTTACAGCAAGCACTACAGAACCTAATCTAATAACATATCCTAATCTAGAGCTGCTAATATAAGCATAAATCTCATTAGCCATGTAGATCTCCTTCAGTTTTACAGCTGTATTTCATCAATCATAAGGGACTCTCCTTGATTTTGGTGGATTTCACTGTTTAGGGACACTACCATTTCTCAAGCTAATAGCAATGGAAAACTAATTTAGACAATTACCAGGTAATATGATGAATGAAACAAATGAAACATGAAATGAAACGTAGTAGCAGACTCAGCACGACTGGAGCTGTGCCCATCAACACGTTTGTATCACATCACATCACATGGATATTAAGTGATTTCATTCCTCAGTACTGTACCAGTAAAGTGTTTAGAGGAGACAACAACAGAGCATGATCTTGAGCATCATATTTTATTGAGTGACATTATATAAGGTATTAGTAGTATATGAAGGAATATATAGGATTAAATCAGTGTAAGAAGCTAATACACATGTTAGAATATCAACATTAACATCTCTCTGGCAGTTAATGAATGGTAATCTGATAGTTTAGCTTCTAATAGTTTAGCTTCGATTGAAACTTGCTTTGAAAAATGACCACTTGTTTTTTAGTCTATCTATATATCTAACTGTATCTTTGACGTCTGTTCCCTCTTGGAACTCTAAGGAGATGGCTGTGGCAAAAGAGTCTCCGCTTATCCCCGTCCTTGCATGCCTCCCTCATATACACAATGCCACGCATACTTCCACCATTTCTCTCCCCAGTATTCTTCCACTCTATTTTCTCATGTCACAGGTGGTCTTCCTTTCACAACAACATCTTTAATTGTACTATCATACATTCTTCTTGTAAACTCGCCTTCTTGCTTTCTTTCCACAAACCCAGACCCCCTTAAAGTATTATGTTTCACCCACTTTGCTACTCCACATTTCATTCCCTTTGCATTTCCTGCCATGCCACATCTCTCATGCAGCCCCTTCATTTCTTTCTCCATTCCATATTGTCATACCACATACTCTTCTCAAACAGATCATTTCCACAGCCTGGATTCTTGACCTTCATGACTCATTCCATGTACATATTTTCGCTGCATAGGACAGAGTAGGGAGGACTACGTTGTCCCTTAATCCTTTCTTCCCTTCCATACTTAACCTTTATCCTTCATTATTCTGTTAGGAACCCAGTGACTCTTCTACTTAAACTGTGCTTCACTCTCCCTTATTTTTCCTTCCATATCACAAAATACTTAAATTTCCTCACCTCTTCTGGCATTTCTCCCCATATCTATAACAGGGCTTAGTACACTTTCATCATTCACTCTGTAAGGTTTTACAAAATATATACTTTCACCCTGTTTCCTTTCAAACACCATTACTTTACTTTTACATGTAATTAGCTTCAATTGCCTGCACTTACATATATCAAAGAAAACACTTAAAACCTTCTGCAACTCCTTTTCACTCTCAGCTAACAACACAGTATCATCTGCAAACAGGCTTGTCACTAGCCACCACACCTCCTTGCCACACTTCACTTCTGCACCCCCTTTCCCAAGTTCTGCTTTCGCCTCTTTTTATCACTCCATCACAATATAAGGTCAGAAGTTATGACGACATTTCCACTACATTTTCACCACAAAAATCTGATCCTCACATCCCCTAACTTTCCTGAAAACCCTCTTGCTCCTCACTTATTCTGCATTCAGTCGCTTCCATTACTCTATCAATCAGCACTTGCATACATTTTTCCTAACAGGCTAATTTCCCCATAACTTTTTACGTAGGTGCTGCTACTGTGGAAAGTAAAGAAGCTTGGAATTGGGAGAAATATTGAGTTTTAGCACCTCGATGGGTACTCTAGTTTTACAGGAGTAACCAAGTCTCACCCTGCCTTCTCGTGTTGACCCAACTAGTACAACCTTTAGGGGTGGAACTGAAGGGGGAGGCGTTGCCCAGCTACATCAGGGCGAAAGTTTTAGATTTGCACAAACACCTGTGGTGTACTGTTACTTTTAGTTTCAACAATTTTGGAGTCTTGCTTCCTCTGGGAACATTCTTCTGGAGTTGCTCTGTCAGTGACCTGTCAAAGGGTGAGGCACAAAAGGCTAAGAAGCGGCACAGGAGTCGAAAGTTAAGCCGAGGAGTTAAAGAGACGAGCCATTAAGGGTGATGGCGTTGAATGTGAATGAGATGAGTGGGGAGAGTAAAAGGAGGGAGATTGTGGAGAGGTTTAAAAGTTGTAGCGTGGACGTGCCAGGAATTAGGGATACCCATATCATCGGGCAGGGTGTGTTGAGTAAAAGTTTAAATGATGAATGCAAGTTATGGGAGGGCATGGAAGGAGGTGTAGTATGGATGGGAATGAGTGAAAATCATCGGGGGAGAGGAAAAGAAGGATGTGCAATTCTGCTATGAGAATGAGAGAAACATGGTCGTATTGGGTGATATGAATGTGAAAGTGGAATGTGATGGAATTGGTGAGATACTTGGTAAGTGGGGAATACCTGGAGTAAATGAAAATGGAAGCTATCTAGTGGATATTTGTGCTGAGAGGGGTTTATTCCTTGCAAACACCTTTTTTAAGTCCAAGAACATCCTTTTTCAGCTCAAGATGACCCACAGATATACAGGGATGAGGAATGATGGAAGAGAAAAGCAAAAGGCTTTGACTCTGTGGCAGTGGTTGAAAGATTGAGAAAGGCTTTAGAGACTGACCATTTTGTGGTTCTTGTGGGGATGAGGATCAGGAAGAAGTGGAAGTATGGTGTAAGGAAGAATGGAGAGGTAAAAGTGTTAGCAAGCAAGAAGATGAATCAGGAAAAATACATGGAGGAGTAATGAAAGAATGTAACTGAAATCTTAGATTGAAGTGCAGTGAATGTAGTTATGCAGTCATGTGTAAATGAGGTGTTTAAATGTTTAGAAAGATACTAGTAAAGATTGTAGAATCAGAAGTTGGATACAAGGTAGTGAGATATAGGAATAAAAAGGGGAGTTGATGGTTGATTGAAGAGATTAGAAATGCTACTGAAGAGAAGAAAAAGGCATATGGCAGATTGCTCGATAGGAATGTACCAGTGGAAGTTCAGCAAACAAGGAGAGAAGAATACAAAATATGTAAGCAGAATGTTAAGAAGCTGATAGAGGAAAGCAAAGAAGGAGTAGATGAAGATTTTGGAAGGAAATTAAGTGAAATGTTTAGGGATAATAAGAAACCAAACTGGAAGGACGTGAAAAGGAAAGAGGTGGGTGTAAGAGTGGAAATGTTGATGTGAGAAGTAAGGAAAAAAAAAAAGGGGGGGGGGAGAGTTGCTAAATCAAAAGGAGAAAGTGAAAGGAAGATGGAAAGAGTATTTTGAAGAACTGATGAATGTGGGAAAAGGGGAGGCATCAGTTGCTACGTGCATGGGTATGGAGGAGGGAAGGAAGAGGATACGAGTGCAGGGCCTAGAGCAAAGAGGGAGGTAAGAAAGCCATAATGAGGCTGAATGTAGGAAAGGCACCTGTAGTGGTTGGGATTATGGCTGAAATGCTGAAGTTTGTTGGAGAAAGTGTGACAGAGTGGATGCATCTGAAATGAGATTTAGCATGGAAACAGAAGGATGTATACCAGGAAAAGTGTATGCAAGAATATCAACTTAAAGAGTGATAGAAGTGACTGAATGCAGAATAAGTGAAGAGCAAGGGGTTTTTCGGAAAGGTAGGGGATGCGTGGATCAGATTTTTGTAGTAAAGATTATCTTTGAATAATATTTAGCGAAAGTTAAGACGCTGTATGCAGCTTTAATGGATCTGGAGGAATCGTATGACAGAGTCCAGTGGAATGCTTTGTGGGATATGTTAAGGATATATGGTATAGAGGGACAACTGTTGGATGGTGCAAAAGCCATCTGTAGAGGAGCAAATGCATGTGTGTAAGTGGATGGAGAGCTGAGCGAAAGTTCTGGGATACATATAGGTGTGAGGCAGGGCTGTGATATCACCATGGCTTTTTGATATATATAAGGATAGCGTGATAAGAGAAATGAAAGTAAAACTAGGGAAAAGGGGTACAGAGATGGAGTTTGGCAATGAGATACGGTGGCTATTGGCATGCTTGTTTGCCGATGATACTGTGCTGTGGGCGGAGAGGGAAGAGGAGTTGCCGAGATTATGAGTTGTTTTATGGTGAGTGTAAGTGGAGTAAATTGAAGGTAAATGCAGTTAAAAGTAAAGTAATGGTGTCTGAAAGGAAACGGAGTGAAAGTATAGATTTTGCAAAACCATATAGAGTGAAAGAAGAAAGTGTACTAAATTGTACTGTGGATAAAGGGGGGAAAAAGACTGGAAGAAGTGTGAGAATTTAAGTACAGTAACCCCTCGATTTAACGGATTTTTGGATTCAGCGAACGGGGCAAATAATAATACATTAACTAATAATGATTTAAAGAATGATAAAAAAAAAAATCAGAAATCTCAGACGCCCCACCATACTCATTTCATATCGTACTTTATTTTTGGTAGTGTATGTGTGTACTTGCTTTGTTTCAGTCTCACTCTGCCTCAAGATACTGAGCAGTCAGGTTGTATACAGAGAATTGTGAATTCATTTATTAAACGATTTAGCAATTCTAGCAATTCAAAATGGCATCAAGTGTTAGAGGAGTTAAAAGAAAGCATGTGAATTGTATATTCTATTACTGTATATTGTATTAAAAAGCGGCCTAGAGGTTATATTCTTTATTTAACGGGCTCTCGGCATTGACGGACACCCCCCCTCTCCCCTTATTGGAACATTAAATCGAGGGTTTACTGTATGTGGGAGCTGTCTTGGGTAATTGTAGTGATATGGATGGAGAGATAAGGGAGAGAGCAGCACAGGGTAGAAGAGTCATTGGATTCCTTAATAGAACAATGAAGGGCAGAAGTGGAAGTATGGAAGTGAAGAGAGGATGAAGGACAGCATAGTCCTCCCAACCCTGACCTATGCAACCAAAACACAGACATAGAATGAGTCACAGAGGTCGAGAATCCAGGCTGTAGAAATGAGCTATTTGAGAACATGTGGTGTGACTAGATGGGATGAAGACAGAAATGAAAGGGTGTATGAGAGATGTGGTATGGCAAGGAATGCAAAGGGAGAGAATTATGGAGTGGTAGAATGGGTGAAACGTATTACTTCGAGGTGCTTTGGGCATGTGGAAAGAATGCAAGATGGGGAGTTTATAAGGAGAGTGAATGATAGGACAATTAAAGGAGCTGATGTGAGTGGAAGACCACCTGTGACATGGGCAAATAGGGTGGAGGGATACTGGAGGGAGAGAAACAGAGGAAGAATGCATAGAACGGTGTATGCGAGGGAGGCATGTAAGGATATGGATAAATGGAATCTCTTTTGCTATGGTCACCCTTTGGTGAGAGTTCCCGGAGTGAACGGGCGTCAGAGATATAGATAGATAGAAAGGAACAATAATAGCTTTCATCCAATCCTCAAGCACAATCTTGTGTTTCCATGGTAAATTATATATCAAATGAATCCAGTCTATCTCACTTTCTTTTCCATATTTCATCATTTCAACAATAATCCCATCCACTCCAGGTGTCTTTCCTACAGCCTCATTATTACCCTTTTTAATTCTCTTTTTGTTTAGGCCCTTTCTCTTGTATTTTCTTTCTTCCATCCTCCATATCCGTGCATGTAACAATTGCTGCCTACCTTCCCACACTCATGACGTCTTTAAGATACTCTTTCCATCTTCCTTTCACTTCTTCCGTTTGATTCAGTAACTTCCTTTCAGGATCTCTCATACTGACGTTTCCAATCTTACATCCACCTCTTTCCTTTTTCACTCCCTTGAAGTATAATCTCTTATTTTCCCTAGCCTTTTCACTCAACGTTTTTCCACAATCTTCATCTACTTTTTCTTTTCTCTTCTCTGTCAGCTTCTCAACATTCTGCTTACTCATCTTATATTCTTCCCTCCTCCGTTGCTATACTTTCACTGATACATTTATTTCGAGCACTCTACCATAAGCCTTTTTTTCTTCTTTCCCACAGCATTTATAATCTGATCCGTCCATTATGCATGCCCGTTTTTTATTCATATATCTCTTGACTTTGTATCCACATACTAATTCTACGACCTTTAGCAGTCTTTCTTTAATCATTTCAAACACCTCATACACACATGGCTGCATTCCTACATTTACTACACTTGCATCTCTATTTTCAATTACCCTTCTTTAACTCTCTTCCTTGTATTCTTTTTCATTCATCTTCTCACTTGCCAACACTTTTACCTCTCTCCCTCCTTTTACTTTCACCAGTCGTCCCACTTTCATCCAGCATCATCACCCTTATTCGCACGTCCCTTATACTCTCTGGCATAACTAGTAGACTCCAAGGCTGCTTCTTAGCCTTTTGTGCTTCACCCCTGACAGGTCATTGGTAGATGGCAACTCCAGCACAGTGTTTCCCAGAGGCAGTGGGGCTCTCACATTATTTGAAAAACTAAAAACCCCAGTACACATCAGGCATTTGTGTATTTAAAAATGAAACTGCAACTACTATTTTCCTGATGCAGTTAGGCAGTGCCTCCTCCCTTTTGTTCTACCCCAAAGGGTGTAATAACAAGGTCACCTCAAGAAGGCATGGTGATACTTGGATGTGCCAGAAAACTAAAGTACCCCAAGAGACACTGAAATTCAAAATTTTTCCCACTATTGTGCCTGTACCACAGTGGCAGCACCTCCTTACCTCATTGGTTACGATAGCTGTAGTTATTTTGTATACTGTACTGTAAATACAGAAACACACTGAGGGGATGGTTTGGATCATCATATTTTGTTGAATGATATTACAGAAGACAAAAGTGGTACATCCAAGAAAATGTGGGAATAATTAATATAGATGTAGGTAATACAATTGTAAAAAAAAAAAAAAATCAACAAAACCACCCTAACATTTAACATTTATCTTAGATTTCAATATTCTATGCAAAATACCAGTCACGCTCGTGAAGTGAACTGCCATTTCGGCATTAGATGTAGATAAACAGAAGACACAATATGATCACTTGCAGAAGTTGAATATGATATTGTTATATTTCAACAATCATTTCATCTGCTAGGTAAGGTTTAACAGGTTCTATGATTCTGTTATACTTCCACAGTCATTTCAGCTACTAGGTAAGGTTTACAGGTTCTGTTTACATTTCTCCAAGTGTATTACCTTCATGTGCCTTACCTTACTGACCAAAGGCCTCAACCTACGTGTCCCTATCTGAATATATCTGTCTTGTGAGTCCTGGTATTGGTGCTAAAACATCATAAAGCATTTGCTCTTTGCTCCAACGTTTGTCCAAAAAACTGTTGATGAGTTGGGGGTTTGATCAGTGTTACAGGCAGATTATTCCAAATATTTGCATCTCAACACTAAAGAATAAAGAACTTCCCTCAGCTATATCATCAGTATTTTATCACCTCCACAACTTACTTTATATGCACCTCCTTTGTTATGATGTCAAATCATTGTATGCTGTTCTCCTCTTATCACACTAAACTCGTTTATGATCTCTTTCGTTATCCAAATGGCCTGGAAAGGTTAGCACACTCTTAGAGATGAAGCAATCAGAGGGCTAGTTGATCGGGAGGCTTTGATAAGTACATAGAATGTAGGACCAGTGCTAGCTTGCCAAATGAGAGATTATAGATATAGTTGGAGACACAGAAGTTGACTATTTATTTATAAGTTGACACTACCGTGCTTAGTGGTTTAGATGAAAAGTGGTTGGCTCAAAATTAGAAAGATTATTAAAACGGGGGGCTGATGGATGTAGATCACTGAATATTTTTGGATTAGAAGAGGATCATACACCAGATACTTTGCTGGAGGCTATGGGACAGTCAGAAGCAATTTCTACGACAAAGGAAAAGAGAAGAATATAAGGATATAGCCAAGATGTAAGGTGGCAACCAGGTATGTTTATGTTTATATTGAGGTCAGTCCAGGAAGTACTTATAAAAGCTAGAAATCTTAAAGGCATTGTGGAACTCATTTGGATATTCATTAAGTGTGATAAATCTAAAGAAAAGACGGATAAAAGCAAAGGGTATAGACAGAAGATAAAAAAATGAAGATGTCACACTTGAGAAGAGAGTGGGACAGCCCTGCTAGAACCACAAAGAAGGCAGGAGTGCCAGGAGATGTTAATGCCAGACAGAGCATAATATATTCAAATGTTGATGGTTTAACATTTAGTGTTAAAGAACTGGAATTCAAGGATCAAACCAGGGAAAGTGTGCCTAATATTGCTGAAGTTGTGGGAACTTAGTTTACCAAAGCTCACTTCTGTTCTGCCCAGAGGGGTACATGATAGCATGAAGAGAAAGAGAAAGTAAATGAGGGTGAGGAAAAGCCTAATCAATAACAGAGAGTCTGAAGTTTCAAGAAAAAATGGAAGATATCCAATTCAGACAATAAATAATGGGTGTAGTTTTTGTAGAGAAGAAGAGCATAGTGGTGTTACTAGTATGTAATCCTCCAAAGGATTGTAATAATTCAGAATGAATATACAGTGATAACAATGAAGGAACAATGAGGATGGTACAAAAAACAGTGGAACATTCACTTCTTAGAGATGGTAAAGTACTGATAATAGGGGATTTCATTTATAGAGAGATAGGCTCTGGGAATTTAGATTTAAATGGTGATAGAGAGTCATGGGCACACAAGTTTTTAGGGCATCCAAGAAAATTTCCCATACCAGAATAAGAGGGAGCATATTAGGATGAGAGGGACTAATACACCATCATTACTCGATCTTTATGTGGTAAATGAGTATATTAAATGGGCAGACATGGGAGTGGAAATAAAGAGGAGATATGATCACCGAAACAACACAAACCTCAGTTATTTCTGCGATAATGCAGACTGGGAATGGAATTCAGTAGCCAGGAAAAAGGCTTTGTGTTAAGAGGTTCTGTTAAATTCAAAATGAAGGAGTAGAGGCATACTAGAGTTGAGAGAGGATTCTTTGGAATTTCTGACCAATTTGCAGTTCTTGTGGAGGTGAGGATCAGGGAGAAGTGGAAGTATGGCAGAAGTTAGAACTCTCATCAAGGTGATGGCCAATGCAAGTTTCCACTTATCCCTGTACTCACATGCATCCCTCGCATAAACCATTCCACGCATTCCTTCACCATTTCTCTTCCCCAGTACTGTTCCACTCTATTTCCCCATATCACAAGTGGTCTCCCTCTAACACCAATCCCTTTACTTGTACTATCATACACTATACTTGTAAACATCCACATGCCCAAACCACCCAAAATGAAATACGTTTCACTCACTCAACCACTCCACAATTCGCTTCCTTTGCATTCCCTGCCGTACCACATCTCTCATACACATCCTTATTTCTTTCAGCATTCCATCTAGTAACGCTACATGCTTTTCTCTAATAGTGCATTTGCACAACTGGATTCTTGACCTCATTGACTCATTCCATGTCCATGTTTTGGCTGCATAGGTCAGGGTTGGGAGGACTATGCTGACCCTTAATGCCTTCTTCACTTCCATGCTTACGTTTCTACCCCTCACTATTCTATTAAGGGACCCAATGACTCTTCAAATCTGTACTACTCTCTCTGCTATCTCTACTATATCACCAACCTTACCCAAGATAGCTTCCAAGTACTTAAATTCTGTCATTTCTTCCAGTCTTTCTAACCCCATATCTATAACACAGTTTAGTACACTTTCTTCCCTCATGTTATGGGACTTTGGACCTTTCAAACACCATTACTTTACTTTTATTCATGTTTACCTTCAGTTGCCTATGTTTATTCCGTTCATAAAAGACAACCTTCTGCAACCACTCTTCACTTTCAACAAACAACACAGGCTCATCTTCAAATAGGCATGTCACTAGCCACCATACCTCACCACTACACTCCATCTCTGCACCCCTTCCCCTAGTTTTGCTTTCTTCTTTCTTCTCACTCCATCCATATACAAGTTAAAAGG
>JAYMFT010105629.1:0-13650 GCA_038088735.1 Panulirus argus
ATATATATATATATATATATATATATATATATATATATATATATATATATATATATATATCGAATCCAAGCCGGTATCTTAGTATTAATGAGAGAAGCAACATTATTCCTAATACGGAGTATGAAAGATGGCTTCAGGCCTCAGTTCACTGCTCTAATTAAGTCAGGACAGTAGTATTTCCGTAGGCGGCTACTGTCAGTCACTTAGTTAAATTAAGGTCTAGATTAGATCGGAGCATCGATTCAACATTCCTAAGTTATGACGGCAGAATTTCTTCCTCTAAGCGGCTGCAGTGTACAAGCGCTAGGAAGAGCCTTGTGGTGAATATTGTTGAGGACATGGTTGAAGAACGAACTTTTTCGCATAATGGTTGCTCTTTATTTTTACTAGCCTCCTTTCATTTCCACAACGCCAGCTGGTGTCTACGTATCAACTTCTGTATGGCTTGTTTCACAAAATCTTTTGTAAGACTTCTGAAGCCCAGGCTCTGGAATTCGGTCTCTCGGTCTGTTTCTAAAAATATGTTCTGTTCATCATAGTTCGTTTCCTTGTTGTATCATAAGTTGTACTACAACGTTTCGAAAGCTTTTCATTTTCCTCCCGGCACTTCCTCATTTGGTCGACCTCTCCCAGTTGTAGCTCCTTCCATGAACTTTCAGTTTGCAAGTTTATGATACGAAGATGCCAGATGCAGTGTTGACGGGGGTGCATCCTTGCCTTCGAACTCGGTGTGCCCTGATACGCTGGTGCAAACAACAGAATTGTCTTCTACTACGCAAGTCAATCATGATGCCTCCTTACGAATCCTAGCCTGCACAGGATAATTCTTTGCACTACATGGCTAACTCTGAATCTTTTTTCTTTTTACCTGCCTTAATCCTTCAGTGTTGTAGTTAAGGATTCATTCATCGTCTTCAGACGTTCGTGGTAGATTATATATTAATAGGAGAATTAGGTAAACTTTGTCATTCACATTATTTTTTATTTTGTCTGACTGAATCATTGTGTAATGTTATGTCACAGAAGGTCCTGGGTTTACACTCCTGAGTTCTTTATCAATAGCCGGTTTATTGATCTGCCACAGTATTTCCCTGATATTTTTCTCACGTGTAAAAGCTATATTTGTAAGTCTTTCCCTTCTTTTCCAGCTCTGTTTCCAATTCCTCCCATTCTTCCAGTCTTTGGGTTAGTTTACCTCATTTCCAGGGCCTCCAGATTTTCCCTGCAGCTTTTCCTCTTCGTCAGGAGTCACGTTATGTTTGCTTTATGATGTTTACCCTCTAAACCAAATCTCATGTTTGAACTTCCTCAGGAATACCAGGTTTGCTACGGTGTTAATGTGTGCTTGAATCTTGCCACCTATTCTCTCCTTCAGCTTTCTTCCGGTCGGTTGGGAAACATTTATAAGAGAGAAGTGAATAAAGAATCCCAGTTGCCTCAGCAGGTAATATCATTACAGGCCGATGGGTTCCCTGCTACTTATTTGCTCTATGCATATATATAAATCATTCTTTCCTGTTCCTTGCCTTCCCAGTTAACCCCTTCCTCTCTTTCTCTTCTCCGATCATTCATCCTTGATGCTGTTCAGTCCCATCTATCTCTGTATTACCTCTTCTCGACTCCCCAATGATTATCTTGTTGATTTCCATTACACCCCAGTAATTTTTTTTTTTTAAACGTTGCTCTACATTTATGGACTTGTCTGAGTGCTGCTGCCCTCTCATTCATTCTTGTCTTTGAATCTTCTGATTGATTATATGCAAATAAGTTATGTTCTTATTAGAAAGGGGTTTGGTGTGTGAGAAATGTGATATCATTAAATTCTTGCTTTACGGTAACATTTGAATGATATTATAGGAAAAATGAAGCACATGATTACCTTTGCAGCTGTAGACCTGTGCAGCTGTAGTCGCAATTAGTCGTTAATCGTTATATGTAGCGTGAACACCACACTCCCACACTGCTCTGATCCTCACTGGGCTCCTCTCCCGACCACCCAGCCACAAACATCTCTCTCAGCAGCCAGTGTCTCTGTTCGTGGCACTCCACCCGACCCCTACCCCACCACCTCCCGACAGGCTAGATTCGCTGAACCATATTCCTCTTTAGCCTAGCCACACGTGCGGCATTTTTACCTCACCACCCTAGCGCCGCTCATCGAACTCTTTCCTTGCTTTGTTACGGGTTGTCAGAAAACGTTCCAACATTTCCTTGGTTCTCTTGTTGCTGCAAGTAATCCACATTTTTCCTTTTTTTATTGTCTTTAGTTAATACACATTTCTTTTTATTGTCACTGAAGTAGTAAAGAAGTTCGTCTCTTCTTGATTTACCTCAACTATTTAGCAGGAAAATTTTCATTCTACAGTTTGTAATAACTGCTCACCAGTCTACCAGACTGGTGATACCAGATGAGGAGAGACCAGTATACTGATGCGAGTGGAAGTTTCGCCTGAGAAAACCGTCGTCGTAAACAAAATTCCATAATTAAATGCTACGTATTTTCAACACCGAAATACACACGCTCCCAACAAGGCTTGTCGTATATGATGCATCTTTTTTTTGCGTAATAATATTGATTTCAAGTGAGATTCTTTTCTTTATGAGTTTTCTGTGCTTGTGTGTTTGAGCGTGTGCGTAATTTTTTAAATCAAAAATATTTGTCTAATCATACAGAGACAAATCAGACGTGTGTGAGTCTATGTGTGTGTGTCGTCATCTGTACAAATATTCATTAACTTTGTAACGCAGAAGGACGATTCTTAAACTTTTGGCAGAAGAAGAAATTAAACAAACCCGATTTCCGAATAAGATTAACTGACAAGGAAATCAAGCGATAAACTTTTTTTTTTCACAAACTCCTTAGAGCACGACGGTACCACTCCTGAACACCTTGATGGATCGGATAAAGTTGGAAGATCAAAGTGATATTAAAAGAGGTAGGAAGAGTGGATATTGAAACCCGCACCACGGAAGAGGGGTGGGGAGCCCTCGGCCCGGGAACCAATGAGGTCCCGACACGTCACGGCGTCCAGAAGGTTGACCCGAGCGAGCTGCACTTTGTATACCTTTGTTCTAATCTGTCGTCCATTGCCTGAAGATGGTTCACTGAACCGGAACGTAGGAATGAAGTGCTCTGGTTGTCTCGAGTATCTTCATCCACCTTTATAACCACTCATCTTGCGTGGATTCTGAATATTGATAAGATCGTTGAGTACGGCAGTACGACCCTTGAGCACACTGATACGATCGATCCTCAGGGTCTGGTTTAATGCCAGGCCATCATACCCGAGGGTCGTGTCGTCGTTCTCAGGGGTATTTTAGGATGGATTGCATGTGGAGGTAGCTCAACGGGTTGCGTATGGAACGAGTGAGTGGAAAGCAGTTGACAGTAGACTGTTGAGAGATGAAGGACATGACTACTTTGCTCATGGGGCGGGTACGTGTATCAAATATATTCTTTAACATGAGAAGGAACGTTGAAACAAATAGAAAAAACAAATAAAAAGTTCTGATACAGTGTCAGCGAAAACGGGAGATATAACTGGGAGTTAACAGAGCTGTGGAATTTTGTTGACCAAAGCGGGGTTGCTGTTTGAGGTGGTAAGGGACTTCTGGAGAGAGGAGACCATGCGTTAGGGTAAGCTGGGGGTGAGAGTGAATCAGGGTTGAGGCGAGGGTGGAGCAGATACTGACAGGGCGCTCAGGGAGATTTTTGGATAATGCCATTCTGTGGAGAAGGGGGACTATGTAGAAGAGATGGAAGGAATAGGAAGCTGGGTAGACTGCCGTATGCTGATGACTTTCATTTGATATACCGGCCTCTGTCACCACTCCATTCCCAGTTCTGTACGGTGGATCAGGTACATACAGCCTCAGAAAATCACTCATACACATCCTCGACGTATGCCTACTGTGTTCCTTTGACGCATATGAAACTATACTGGATGGGATAGAATAAGAGCAACCGCAGTGTTGTGGTAAGCGTCGCTGGCTATGGAATCTGCCGTCCTGGATTTGAATCCTGTTCTGGTCATCCACCCACTTTGGGTTTTGATCGATTTACAGGCACGAGGCGTAAGCTTGGGAAGGCCAAACCGCACGCAGGCCCGACTACAATTGCGGGCAACCTGTCCCCCATGCTCGGTGCTTTAGAATTAAATTGCAAAGTACTGTGTGGTATATTTCAAATGTCTCGATGTGTGGGAGTTCCCCCCCTATGGGTTCACGAGGACAAAATGCCAATGCGGAAGCTAAGGAGATGGGTTTCCTAAAGACTGGAATATTGAGTCAAGAAGAGCGGATGCGAAAAGTAATGACATTGGAGGGAGGTGTGATGATTGTAGACACGACAGGCGTTTCAGTTGCGACCGTTGTATAGATTAGCGTCAGCAGCTTCCTCTCTTTCGATTCCAGTGGCCGTAGGTGCATGGTTAGTTGAAGTTTCCTCCGTCAGGAAGATTTCAGTGGTTGTAGGTGCTGGATTAGGGGAAGTCCTCCACTTCGGGAAGATTCCCGTGGTTCTGGATTATGTCAAGTCTCGTCCGGCAGAAAAAGATGTCACCTGACTCACTGGAGGATGAGTCATTTTACTTTCTCTGACGATGATGTGACTAACTGGCAGTAGTGGGGCGGCAGATGGGCCAGTGACAAATGAAAGGTCTGGAAACCCAAACGCTGTCCAGGAGACGCCTTCGGTGGTCATTGAACAGTAGAAAAGAAAAAATATTTTGGGGGGGGGCATGATAAATCTATTCTGGCCACAGGTTTGACTCCAACCTACGGGATATATCATTAATCATTTCACTCCAGTCATATGCATGACGCCATGAAATTCGTTTTTTTATTTTTTTTTTATATGAATGGAAAGCACGTTGGCGAGTCGGAACGATATGTGTTCGGTTTAAAAAAAAAATTACATCTGTCAAAGTCGACATCGGGTTATTTCTGTTAATGTCACGGGTTGCCTCCGCCCGCCACGCTGAGAGAGAGAGAAAAAAGAGTTATTTCACAAAACGATAATGGCAGTGATGCCAGTGATAATGACAACAGCACAAGTGATAATGATAAAATATCAGTGACGATGATTTTTTATTGTTACTGATGTGTATGATGGCACGTAGTAGAAATAACCTATAACATGTTACCTATAGACACAACTGATGGATGGATGGATGGACCGACTCCTGGAAGTTATAGTGGTCTAGTCCGGACGCTCACAAGATGTCTCTCCTGTTCCTCGAGGCTAGTCAGTGAGTAGGTACTAGCGTTCGCTGGAGTGTAAATACATTAGACTCCTGGCCACGAATTGACAAGGTTAAGAGATGGAGGCATTACGACAAGAGGAAAAAACTGTCTCCCCTCATTACACAATTAGTAATCTCGAGAAGTAATTACATTAAGTCACCTTCGAAATATTTAATGAGAAATATTATTTTCCGTTCACGACCACGATGATAATGAATTCGCCATATGAAAATAATTTCCCGTTTTTCTTTGTTAAGGTGAATGATTCACTTTCCCTCTGCACAGGAAATATATGAAAAGTATTTACACAAGCTCTGGCTAAAATCAACATGCAGTATGGTTAGTCTTTTTCATACTGAGGTAGTGTAAGGTACGCCAGTAACATTATCGATCCAATGTAGACAGAAGAAACTTGTAGGAAACGGAAATCTTGAGATAGAAATAGAAGGTGGAGGGGTTCTAACGAGTGATACACAACTGAAAAGTGTATACCGTGATTGAACGATGGTACAGACGCTGGGGCTTCTTTAACCTTTCGCCGATGATTGCCGTGCGGGCGTGAATGACTTGCTTAAGGCGAACGGTTTTTAACACCACCAGGAACGTGTAAACACCGACCGAAACTTTCTCTTGGCGCGCGCCGCCACGGACGGCTGCCGACCCGTAAGATAACCTACATTGCCTGTTGTGTGTGTCGGCGGGTTGTTGGGTGGGTGGGTCGGCTGGCGTCCGCTGGCGGGTTATTTGCTCGCGCTCTCGTGTACGGGCTGCCTGTGAGTCGCGTCATTTAGTACTGGAGTGTCTGCGTGCTTGCGTCTCTTAAACGTGCTTGTCGCTCTGAGGGAAGCGTCGTCGTTATTTCTTACTTTTGCCGCTAATGGGCTTATTTGTATACGTTTTTTTTTCTTTAGCGTGTCCTGAATTTTGCATTGGAAGTCCTGAGGCACAGTTAGTTTGCTCATTTATCTGTTTTACCTTTATAATGAGACTGTATATATACACATTTGTCGAAAGACATGTCACTTATCATTAAAGGATGTTGAGTAGGTGAGCTGTTGTGCAGTTCTTGGTGTGGTTGCTTGCAATATTGAAGCTATGACCACTGCGCGGTGTGCATGCCCCATAGTAAAACACAAGGTTGGAGTAGAGCGTTAATCCGAACGCTTAGTCACACACACCCATACACACACGGACCTCAGTGGTGCATGGGTTAGCATTACTGACCGTTACGTATGCACGGGCCGTCTGGGATCAAACACGCACTGGTTCGAATCCTGGTCGCAGCAGCCGGTCCACAGTTCACCCAACTGTTCTTCCTCCCTTGGGGGCTGGCCGAAAAGATGGGCACCTTACGTAGGCTAGGATGTGTGTGTGTGTGTGTGTTTGCATAAAGCATTTTTTTTGATGTACGTATATCTGTATTTCTGCATGTGTATCGCTTGAAGTACATGCATCGTGCTGTACGCATTTATCCTCAGGTCTGAATGTGTGTTTGCTATAGCGACTCCCCGTCCATTAACGTAGATCAGCCGGTGACAGACAGTTGGTGAATGAGATCTGCACGATCAGGGAACACGAGAGCCATTAGCGAGGGCAGAACGTGAACGGAAAGTGGAAGTGGTTGAAGGATGAATCTTGCATATCTAGTGTGTTCGAGTGCCAGGGAGCGGGGTGTTGGAGAGGCAGTGGATGATTGTGAACTCGATCCTTCTGAACGGCAGTACGATATTTTTGAGTACGACGGTACGATCCTTCAACAAGTAGGTACGATTCTCTTGAGCACGACGGCAGTACGATATTTTAGCACGACGGGAGCAGGTCATGGTCGAGTTAAAGGCCAAGCCATCTTAAGATCATACTGGCGTGCTTAAGGCATGCCCCGTCCATTTCAATTGATAGAGCCAGGTTTAAAAGGGTCTCGTGTAAAAACAGGGTATGAGGCGTAAGTGTTCATAAGTAAGTAATAAGTGCCAGTGTGGCAAGTGTCAAGTGGAAATATTGGCAACGAATATAATATGTATAAAGTATAAGTTCTGGTAGTAGTTAACATGAATATAAAGCGTGCGCTGTGAACGAGAATCATAGATGCAAGGTGCAAAAAGTGTGGACAGAGTATCAAGTTTAAAGTCCCCGCGTTGGGAGCCAGTGTTCTAGACGTAAAGGATAAGTGTTGTGGTGGTACAAAGATCTCCAATAAATACACAAGAGCCTCAGAAGCATACAAACACAGTAGTAATCTTAGAAACTGAACGCGAACCGTTAATAATGTAAGGTTGTTCTATTATTAGTAGAATCGTAATATTTTACGCTCCCGTGCTAATTGTAGACAAGGTTATTATTGCTGAATGTAGACAAGGGTATTATTGTCCTTACAGCGTGTGGTCGTTGGGGATGTCACTCCCCCCCCCCAAACACACACACACACACACACACACCCTTTGTTTATCTTGGGCCCTGCCACAAGCGTAACGCCACTGACGAACCGTCAGAGGCTTTGAAGTCAAAGGCGGGTTCCCTGGGATTTTCCTTTGATTGACTAAGATGCGATAAAGCGAAACGGTAAGGGAGAAAGAGTTAACAAAAAAAGGTGATTTCATGGGGGAAAATAGATGGTGTTTTTGAGTCTGTATCGTCCATGTAAGGTAGGGTGATATGAAAAGCAGTATTTTGAGATTCACCAAAGGGTTTTATATGCATGCAGTGAGAGCGTGTATGGCTGTAGAATTATCTTCAACGCCAGATGTTCACTTTTTCCGACCGGTAAAATTATTACTCGATGACGGCCTTATGACTTTGGTAGTTGATAGGCGTAAATTCCACATACCCAGCCAACCAACCAACTTGGTAATTACTTTGTATTTTCTAACGTAGGATCTTTTGTAATCTCAGTAAAAGTATGTGCCATTTGAATGATAGAAGAACAAGTTTTATTAAGTCTAGGGCCTTTGCCAGGCTAGAACTTGGCGATTCTCTAACAACAACATAGATCTTTGACGTGTAAACGGTTAATATGTCATTAATCACCTGTGAGAATCATGAATACTCAGGAACATGTCATGAGTATCGTTGCATTTTGGAGGTGGTTATCGGAATCATGTCGGTTATTACTCGAGCAGCTAGCTTTGTGATGAAAGAGGAAATAGGTTAACTGAGTAATTCCATATGAATTTCAAATGATTTTCTGGCATGGATTGCATAAAAAAAAAAGATCATAATCAGGTAAAGGTGTTTCTAGGTATTTTATTTGCTTTTAATGGATATCAACAGCCAAAGGTCATAAGCCGGAATCTGTATCATGCATCAGAAATACAAAGCAGAAAAAATTGGTTAGGTTAGAGTTCGTTATGTTTGATATGGTAGTTATCAAATAGTAAAGGTCATTAAGCCAGAAGCCATGCTGCATATGATAAACGGACGTAATACAAATATCATTTGTCAAAAAGAATTCTTTACCCTAAAATCTGATTCACTGGATAAACTTGAGTGATGAAATTGATAATGTGGACTGCATACAGAAGTTTAAAAACTTGTATCAATAGCAGACAAAGTTTTGGAGATCCCCCTCCCCCCGTGCTATACAGGTAGGCAGTTACAGATAGATAATTACTGGAGTCACGATTGCTTGGATTTAGCTCATCAGGTGTAACGATTATCGGAGATTGCCCGATGGAAGGTTGATTAACATGGGAAGAGCTATCCATCATCCTCTTATTACCTGAAGTTTTAATGTCCTGCCTTCTTATTTCAGGAGTTCGTAAAACCGTGATTTTGTTTTAACATTCGTTACAGGTAATTATTTTAGTTTACCCTGAGCAGCTTTGGTACAGGAAGAGAGCCTCGAATGTGGAAGAAAACGTAGTTTTGTTTTGTAGCAACTTTAGTCGAAGTTATTGTGTGGGAGATGAAACTAGTTTTATTGTTTTGGATTCGGAGCAGCGGATCTGAAAGCTATCGGAAAATTCGGGTGGAAGTTGGAGTCGCGCACCCCAAGATGATTTATGGCCCGTGTCACTTGAGATATTTATCATGTGCTGGAAATGATATCATCAGACAGACTGAACGTGCATAATTTACAGCCAGCCATGGTGTGTGTCCACATTAATCATATGGTAATTAGCTATATTTTATACGACTAAAATACTTTTCAGTCACCATGAACATGGATCCGATGAAGAACAGAGTGGAATGCTTTTAAAACATCTGTCACGGGTAAGCTGCGCTTCGTGTTCTTGTTTTTAAGTTTCATTTTCTTTGTAAGTAGCATTTCGAGGCATTACTACTTCTTAATTCATCTTTTATTAACTTCATACACGAACTTTTACTATGAAATGAGCGAAAAAAACAAATTCTTCCCTAATTTTCCTCATTCAATCAGATTTCCTTTTTTTACCTTCCTGGTCAGTTCATCACACATAAATGAAATAATAAAGTACTGCAGTTACGGTGATGCAAGTAACGTCCAGGGTTGGGTATGTGTGCAGCAACGTCATTCCATAAACCTCCATGAGATCCATGAGCGATTCTGCATTTGGCTAAGCTACGTAACCCAGGTGGCTAAGCTACGTAACCCAGGTGGCTAGGCTACGTAACCCATGTGGCTAGGCTACGTAACCCATGTGGCTAGGCTACGTAGCCCATGTAGCAAGGCTACGTTAAGCGGCGGAATTTGGAACCGATGACTACGCGATAAAGCACATCCCAGCAGTCTTATACCCCCATACAGCTGATTGGTGATGCTGCACATGCTGGGATGTGAGGGGTGGGGGAACGGGTGAGGAACGGGTTTCAATCATGTCTCATTGAGAGGGGGAAGGGTGGGGAAGAAGTTGAGGTGGATGATATTAGCTGTGAGAAAGAAGTCAGAGAATCTAGGGCTAATTTTTATAGTGGAGCAACATGCGGTTACGACTCGCCCGTGGAGGATTGATAGCGCCTGGCTGTGGTTGTCGTGTATTGACATTAATCTTCTGATGGTAAGACTTTTAGGTGTATGGTGGCAAGACATTTCACCTGACTCCTAAAGGGTCAGGTCGAAGGTCACTCTACCATACCCAAAAGGTCGTGCCATCGAGATATTAATGTCGTTAAACCACTGATAACCTTTCCACCACCTTCACCAGTAATATGTAAGCGTCACCATCACCACCAACGTCACCGCTGCCCATCGCTGCCATCATTGCCACCACCACCACCCACCGCTACCACCACCACCTCGTCTCTCGCATCCTTTAACCATTACCACCACTGCCATCTTCATTTCCCACATCACTACCACCACCACTACTGCCATCATTTCCCTTATCATTACCGCCACCACTACTATCATCACCCACACTGTACTTGCCATCACCCCAACAATGAAGGCCGGCAGACCAACCATCACTTTAATAAAGATTATTTTTGCTCCTTATATCTTGCGCTTTGTTAGCTGCTCGAGGCTCGAGGCCTGTAATTACTGCAATTAGGCACTTAGTATCCTTGAGAGACGAGACTTACGAGGGCGAGGGAAGGCTGTAATTAATTTCATCACACACCATTAAAGAGGTCAATAAACGCTGCCGGTTTTCCGTAAAAAAACATACACCAGGCAGTACTGGTGTGAGTGTGGTCGTTTGTATGCATCCCTTCGTTTAAGTTTAGTAACTGTGGAGTGTGATGTAATGTGTGTACTGAAGGTTATTACCATTATTGATGCCTTATGTAATCCATGGAGATGTAACTACGTTGTGATTATCCAATCACGTTCCTTCAAATACCACTTCCGCACACTACCCACAACTACGCTCATTCAGAGCCTTAACAAGTTACATGCATACCTTGCAACTTTTAGCTCATCTGTTCTTATATTATTTTTAAAAGTTATATCTTATGGTGTCCACCACAGCAGAGCGTGAGAAATATGGTTGGCTATGGTGTATTTCTCCACCTGAGGAACAACCTATATATATATATATATATATATATATATATATATATATATATATATACATATATATATAAATAATCATAACCTCACGAGCCTTTATGGGGCTTCCACGGTGCTCAGGTCAGCCACCTACACCGGCCGAAGTGTGTTGACGCATGTTTGGCAGGGCAAGCAAAGTTCAGGGGAGATGAGCAGTAGGCTTCCTGCGTCTTCAAGTGTGATGGTTGCCGTCTTGGGCGAGAGGGATCTTGTCAGGTGATGAATCGAGTGAATCGTCGTTTGTATCGTCGAAGATGCGAGTCGTCCTCAGAGCACAAGGCTGTACAAATGTGGGTTTGTGTTTGTCTGGAGCTTGTAGTTTCATAATGGGTGTGTATGTATGTAAGTTGGGCGGAATGGACTGTTCTGTATTGGGTCATCGGGACAGATACCTTAGCATTCGTCGAGTTATTGCTCATTGGATGTTTTGTCAAGATGGTGTTTGCTTTAGGGTGGATCTGTGAGTACATGTGGCTGAAGTGTGAGGCTGGTGGCGTAAGCTTCTTTGCTTCAGCGTGAAGGTTGGTGGTGGAAGGAAGGTTAGGAAGTTGCGTCTTGCTGTCGGCGCAGAGCTTAGGTGTCAGGCGCGTTGAAGTGGGGAGGCACTGGAAATGTTGGGAGACCATCGATGAAGATTTGTGGTCGTTAAGTAGCCGGTGGTTGTTCCGAGTGCATTTATTCTGGGTGGCGTTGGCTGTGCGAGCGTGTTTCTGAGAGAGTGGATGGCCTGGCAGGCGAAGCCTGATTTAAGAAAAAAAAAAAAAGTGGAGCGGATATATCGTTTCTAGAAGATACTACGATACTCTGTTTCCTGTCCGAAATTGATTGCCGGTGAGCTCTCTTGAGCGGATTTGCTTTGCGGACTTTTTTTTTGTGGTGATGAGTGTCGTATGTGATGTAAGGTATGGCTGGCGTTTTCTGTAAGGGAAAGTGGTTTGACCATTCATGGGTGACGGGGAGGTTGCAGGCTAGATTCTCCGTCTGTCAGAATTTAAGAGTGTGACAGTGGAATCCTGTAAGGTAGCAGACATCCTGTGGCCCCGAAACTCAGTGCTCCAATTGCGTGATGGTGTTGCATGTTTACTGTCGTTGCCTTTGCACTGCTGTGGTGGTTATTGCTTTGTAATTGTGATGTCATCTGCGCGTGAGATAACGATCAGTGGCGGGGCAAAGGAAGGGAGCTGATGGAGTGATTTTAGAGATTTAGAAAGACCATCTCCCTGGAAGAATTCAGTGTGGAGCACGAGAGTTTCTGAGTGTGGCCCTTAGAAATAACTTTCCCTTGACGGCCGGTCGTGTGTGTATATATATATATATATATATATATATATATATATATATATATATATATATATATATATATATGCTTTCCCTAACTTAAGCTGATTCGAAATACACTGCGGTTTACCACGTTTTTTTCCAAGAATTTTGAAGATCGTGAGACGTAATAAATTTGTCACAGCAAGGCAAGTTTAGCAAAGCTTAACTTTTTTCTTTTTCACTGAAGAGGTTGGGCATAGTAATTTTAGATTATCTTTACCTAATATGTGCGTCTCTGTGTGTGCGTGTATATTTATAAATTCGTGTGTTTGTATGTATGTATGTATGTGCGCTCATATACGTGTTTGTTGTTCCTGACACGTCGCTTGGGCCCACTCTAGTGACGCCAGGTGTGTAAAAGTGGTCCATGAGTTTTACAATATCCGTCAGGCAGTTGTGCATGACGTTAGTGATGATGACATTCACAGCAGCATTCTTGGAATCTTGTTTTTGTAAGAGTTCAGGTTGTTTAATGCTGACTGGAGAACTGGATAAAGCGAGTCATACATCATCATGCGTCGGGGGAGAGAAAACGGGCTCCAACGGTTAAGTTTGGTACGCCGCTTCGCTTCAGTAGGACATCCTTGTCTTTCACTGCCCTCCTGCCTCCCATTCTCATTCTATAATGGTTGGATTGTTCCTAGCAAAGCCCGGCAGCGCTGTAGTCGCCCATGGCTGGGGCGCTGTTGCCCACCAGGATAGTCTGGGTTGCCAGCCAGATTGAAGAGATAATTTAGCCAGACGTCAGTGGCTGTGGGGGGAGACTGTGCTACGCTTCCATGGTGGGCGGAGGCAAGAGGCAAGCTTAGAGAGCGGTTCGTCCCTTGAACTTCATTACCCTGTTACTGTTATTACTCCAGACGGCAGCACCTGATGCCTCATCACCTTCCCTTAGCAGCTGCAGCCGCAGGTTACAAGGGTCTCCTTACTTGAAACTACTTCAAGGTTTTCGACAAACAGAATCTCGGACATTATATTTTCGTGTTTGCTTGTGTTTGCATCATATTGGTTAAGCTTTACGCTTCTTTATTTTGTTAACTGTTGATATATATATATATATATATATTTTTTTTTTTTTTTCCATACATATTCGCCTTTTCCCGCGTTAGCGAGGTAGCGTT